>VZTZ01002412.1:228128-417986 GCA_013400955.1 Drymodes brunneopygia
CCCCGCTCCCCCTCTCTCTCCCTCTGCTTCGCCTTCTGCCTCTCCCTCTGCCTGTGCCTCTGCCTCTGCCTCTCCCTCTCCCTCTGCCTCTCCCTCTCCTTCTCGTTCCTCTCAGAACAGCACTGCAAACTAAACCACCACACACCCCTCGTGTGGATATATATACACACACATGTATATATATATACACTCATACGTGCGATAGGCAGCTGAAGCCCAAACAAGCATACTATAATATGGAGTTATACAAACAGCAAGCAACAGATGGACAAGAGCAAGAATTCAGTCACCACGTTTTCCCGTCAGACACACATATTTATTATTAATCTGTTGGCACCGACAGTTTACGGCAAATACATGAGCTTTATGAGGCATGCAGATAAGCTCAGTGCAGGCTTACATCAAAAACATTTGCCTGACCCTCCTGCCTGAACCCCCTGCAAGAGCAAATTATTTTTACTCCATCACTTCAGGCTGATGTAGCCATTCTGGAGTTACCACCTCCCTTATACAGAAGGGTGATATATTCACTTCCAGAGAACAGGAAATACCCTGGAAGAACCAGGCTGGTGGTAGTGGATGCTGTCTTAATTGTTTGCGATATTCCTGACACAATGTCCTTTTTCAAAGGACAGTGGCTGGACAGAGGGGATGAGGTCTGCTATTGTGTTCTCTTCCCTTCTTCCCGCTTCAGGCCAGATGGAGCCTGTGGGACAGAGCAAGCAGGAGCATCTGTTCCAAGAGCAAATGGGCAAGCCTAGGTTAAAAACTCCCATAGTGTGAAGTGGGGATAGGAGAGAATTGAGAGGCAGCAAGCTGGGAATTCATGGTATTCTATGCAGCAACAGTGAGTCTCTTGAGTGGAGTTAGGAATGGCTGTGTTGTCAAAAAGGACAGAAAGAAAAGCTGGTTTTTGGGGCTTGGGAGAGACTCTGTAGGTTTTGTTGCATCCCAGAAGGCCACCAAAAATTGCATCATTAAGAATAAGGACCTACAGTTTGCTCTGCAAGCTTGTATTAGGAGATGAAACGTCTGAACATACCCTGATTATTATCTGTCTCACTCTCACTTCCTCCTTGTCTAAAGCCACCTTGTTTCATTCAGCTTTAGAGTTTAGAATTCTATAAGTGGTTTTTTGTGGTACTTGTGGTAGGAAAATGGCTCTAAGCAGTTCCACTGCAAAGCTCTGGCTGACCTACAGATCCTGTAACAGCAAGGAAGATACATGGGCTCGTGGTGGACAAGGAAAACTGCTCTCCTTGGTCTGGAAATGACCAGAGTAGAAAGATAAAAAAATGGAAACAGTAGGAAAGATAAGTCAGCTGTTGCCTAAACAGTTAACAGATGCACATTAGTTTCTTTTTGCTGATTAAATAGTTCTCAGTTCCCAGTTTCCAGGTGCCTTTAAGCACATTCCTCCTCATGTGCTGGGGCTTCTCTTTACCATCATCTTCAATTCTTTGGCAATTCTCCTGCTTGCACAAAGTCCAAACTTGTCACCAAGGCTTAGAAGTGTGAAACACTTGGAGTCCCACCCATGGACTTTTCCTTTACAGATGTGTTTGCTGCCTCCAACAATAATACTTAAAAAAAAGATGCCCTGCTTTTTTTTTTTTTCTTCAAGTATCTTGAATCAGACCTGTCAGATATTTTGCCTGTGTGTTTCTGTTTGCAGCTGCTTTTTACCACCTCCCTGCCAGCTCCCTGTGCCCCTTTCTCACAGCTGGACAGAGGGTTCCCTAACATTGTGTTTTGAGTCAGCCAATCTGTTGAGCTTCTGATCAGGCCTTTTTATGTTTTCTGTTACACTCTGAGGTACCTTCAGCTGATTCCAGCTGTTTTCCTGTATAACTGGGATGTAATTGCTCCTTCCATTTAGCCTGAAGTAAAATAAAGCCATTAGGTCTGCCCTGTTTTATGGGATCACTTGATAGCAGTCTAAAAATTTTCCAATGAAACAACAAGATGTGAATTCTCACTGTGTCTAAAAACTTAAGGATGTTTTAGCAAAAATGTCACAGCTTAAAAACATTGATTCTTTAAACTGTGGTTCTTTTTCTTACAGTCAGTAATCCAGTAGTTCATGATAACTGTAAAATTGAATCTGAGTGACTTTGCTGTAATTTTGTTTATGAAACAACGTAATTTTCTGGCTTTCAAAATGTCATAATTTCATGAAGTATATAATTAGAATGTCACTTTTTTTGTCTTCTATCTACCTGGATACTGTTTTGTTAAAAAACCCCAAACCACATCTTGCTTTTGACACAGCTTGAAAAGGATTTTGTATGGGTAATATTCAGACCAATTTAAGGTAAAATCCGTGCAGCATGACATTTTGAAGGTTCCTTTTAATAACAAATGTGGAGATGGCTAGGCCAAACCTTTTCACGAGGGTTGTTCACATCAGTATTAAACCTTCACATTCAAGAATCTGTGACACTTTTAAATATTCAGGCATGCTTCCTGCAGCAGATTATTGACACTGAGCATGTGATTTTCTGTGGATTTATTTGGTGGCACTGCTGAGCACGTGCAAGCCTTGCCCCAGGTCCCAGGCGTTCAGCCCTGCCCTTGGCTGTGGCCTGGCACAGGTGTGCCCGTGGCCTCAGTGGGAACTAGACAGATGGGGGAAGTGACCTGTGTGAGGAACAAGTGTTCACAGCGCTGCTGAGAGCACAGCCTCCCCTGGCTGCCTGCCCGCCTGCCCACTCACTCCTTCCTCTCAGCTGCACCTTTTGCTGACAAACAGCACAAATCACTTGACCCAGTGTAGTGTTTAGCACCTCATTTGCCCCTCTTAGTTTTCTCCAGCCCGTTTGGAGCTTTTATTGCATGGTAGCTGCCTTTTCCTTTTTATTCCTTCCCAAAGATGGACACAATTTTCTTCTCACTCTGGCTGGTGGCACCACTGCTGCCCCTGCACTCTTGAGTTTCTCTTACTCATCCAGGGCCTCTTAAATGCATTTGTGTGATGCCTTCCAGCATGCTGCTTTCCTGGGAGCAGCAGTTTGTTCTGGAATGATCCAGCAAGGCTTGTTTACCCATGCTCCACATATTCCTGGGCCTGTGCCTTCAGTGCTGCAGCATGGTGCCTCTCCCCCTTTGTGCTTTGGCTTCATCCCTTCCCAGGCACAACTGAAATATCTGGTCTTTTCCGCCCCCCTCCCCCTTTGGGAACACTGTGCTTTGTGCTGGAATCTGGCTGTATCTGAAATATTTGGTCTTTTCAGCCCACTTTTGTTGAGGATCTCAGTAGCTTAGCACTGTAATACCTTCCTCATGCTCAAAATTTGAAATTCTCATTCATACTCTTACACCACTTCTTAACTCCAGCCCAAATGGTTAAAACAATTTTAGTCTTTTTGTTAGGAATTTATTGCTGGAGAAGGTTCCTTCATGAGTATAGGGTCAGACTGTTATAGTTTCATCTGCTGCTGTTATTAAAATACTTTCTCTCTGCACTGAAACTAAATCTGGCTGCTTTCATTCCAATTCTAAACAGCTCCCCCCTGCCCCCAGATAAACCCCAGCATGCTGGGTTCTTAGCAGGCACGTGTTTGTCTGCAGTGTGGCTCCCTGGTGAAGTTTATGAGACTGTTGGGAGATTCTCTGCAAATGTTAGTCCACACAGGAATGGGATAGTGTTCTTTGGCATTGTTGGATTTGGCATTCTGGTATTTTACATACTGTGTACGAAATAATTAACTATAATTTACTATGATTTTCAGTTGAGGGTTGCGTTTTTCCTGCATGTGAGAGCCTGGGTTTTTACCAAAGGACTTCTTTTCTTTGACTACCTTACTATCAGAATCACTTAGCAAAATATAATTCTATACTTCCTCTTTTGCTATGCATTTATTTGCAAGGTACTGAGCTTTACTTTTTTTATAGGCCCAGTTTCTGCCAGTGGCTTAGCTTGAGGAGAACTAGAGGAAAGTTACCTACTGTCATTAATAGAGCTACAGTTTTTTCCTTCTAACTTCCTATGTATATATTATAATTGTGAAGAATTCTTTTTGATTTACCTTTAGTCACTTTTCAGAGGGCATAATCTGAGCTGAAAAAACAAATTTAACATCAGGAAAATACTTATTTCAGGAGGAGAGAGAATCTATACCAGTATAATTGCATTAAATTCTAGTATTATTCAGGAAAAGAAAAAAAAAGTCTTCCATGTGTACATTTATTCAGTAAAAATTTTTATTTTTATCAGTGTTAGATTTTCAATGTTTTGACTGTATGATTTCGGTGTCTTGTCTTTACATAAGCAGAAATGAGAATATTATAAACCTAAAGAAGATGTGTGGAATATTTTGTGTGGGGAATATTTTTCCCAATTTTGTTGCCTTTAGCCCCAAAATTTGCCTGACTTCTATAGCTGTACATTTGTGAATATGATTCTGTCAGATCTCTTAATAAAATTCTAGATCCATCCTCCAGTCTCTCTCTAATGCTGATAATGTTCCAAACATATATTGTTGATATTTCTGCTGTGGCAAAGAAAGAATACTGTCAAAACTTACAGAAGGCTTTTTCCTCCTTCTTTATTTCTTTAATGTAGCAGAATTCACTAACTGCAGTAACATTTCTCATAAGGTTTAACTTTGCAAATTCCTTTACTTCCACCCCCATGCTACTTTAATTACAGTTAAAATTTAACACTAGAGTTTATCATGAGGAGGCAGCCATTTGGAGCCAGTATGTGATTTTTTCCTGTGATTTTGCTACCACAACTGTCTGTGCTGAAGTTCAATAAAATATTATTTATAGCCATTACCTTATTGCTGTCCTGATAAACTGTGTTAAGATATTTTGAGCCATCAGTTTCATTCTTTGCTTGGTTGATTGGCTAGACAAGCCACCAAAATAATTGAATAGGATCAGGCAGTCCTGCTATTTCCCAAAGGTTAATAAGGTACAGCAGCAATTATATCTTAGATAATACCTTTCCAAGCATATCTCTCTGGTAATCACCATTTAATTTGGCAGAATCAAGCACCTGTTGTTCCAAGAGAGGTGTTTCCCAACCAGTTATGGAGAAGATGCCCCTATTTAATTAATTCCTGGTATGGAAAGTTCCATTAGATAATTAAATTAAGTCAGGACCTCATTTTTACGCCTCACCTGGCAGAGCAGCTCTTGCCCTGTGAAGGGAATGGAGTCACTGGTGCTGCTGGAGAGAATCCCACAGTGCTGGGGAGCTGTGCCTGTGGTGCCAAAATGCCTTTTTATGAGTTCTGAGCATTCCCAGCAGCTTTTGTTTGAGCTTATTGAGGAAGTAGACGGAGAAAGTCTGAATAACTTTATTCTTTTAGCTGTTACAGTGTTGCTTTATTAAGAGAATTTGCATTATTTCCTTCTCAACTGGCAGAAGTATCTTCTTGGGTTTGGTTGTGTTTATTTTTTAAATGAAGAATGTAGGTGTTAAAGACTGATACAAGATTTCATAGCTTTAGACATAATTGTCTAAAGAGTGTTGTAACAATACTGAATTTCAGAGCGCTGATAAATGATGATAGAAGGAAGGATCCCTAAAGTTAAGGCAACCAAGCAAATAAAGGGAAGTTCCTGTCCTAAATATTCCCCCAATGCTTTTGTATTTTTGCTAGCTGCCCGAGGATATTGCTGTGGGGAAATTCTTGTGCTGCTAATGGCTGTTTCAGCTCTGCTCCTCCAGGTGGGCAGAGCTGCTGAGGGCTCTCACGAATTCAGCCTTCTGTAGTTAAAGTCAGCCTTGAAACTACTTTAAGTGTCTTTTAAGGTGAGACAGCCTAACCTATAATAGCATGATCCTCATATTTTGGCACAACACCTTGGGTGATCACTTTTATTTGTTACTGGCTTTATTTGGCTAGAAAATGTGAAGGAGAGATTTGTTTTAAGTAAGCTTCCTTTCAAACTGAAAATTGACTTTTTTTTCCTTTTGTTATGCAGTGTGCTGCAATAAGGATCCACAATTACCTCTATGCTTTAACTGCAGTTACTTGCAGCTTCCTGAAGAGTAAAAATGCTTCATTTTTATTTTAAACCTTCATTTTGGTCATTATTTGTGTTACTTTAGGATTTGTGGGTATGAGAAGAAAGGCCTGGGTAGAAAAAGGAGTTCAGATTTGTGTAACGGTACCAGAAAATAAAACTTGGTGATATTTGAAGTGTTGCCCTTGGAAACAATAAATGCAATCTCTCCCTGCTTTTCAGAAGGGCTGGATTTGGGCAAAGGCACCTTCCATCAGGCGGCCAATAGAAGATTTAAGCACTTTTGAATGAGATTTTGAAGTGGAAACTAAAGGTATTAGCACCACAAACCTCCAGTGAGTGTCTGAGTCTGGGTTTATTACAGCTGTGTGAATTTGTTTCCCTCAGTGGATGCTGAGAGCTGTGAAGGCGTTTGGCTGTCCCTCCCTTACAATCGGATTTTGTCATTTTCTGGTGATGCTGTGCTGCTTCTTCTGTCAGATTAAATTTACAGGCATATTACCTCACCTGACAGAAACACGAACTGCATGGATCTTTCAAAGGAAAGCTTCCATAAGGAGTAATGGGACAGGGTTTCTTTTTCCTTCTTTTTTTTTTCCCTCTTATTTTTCATGCTGGTTTGTCCAAATCTGTTGATTTTATTATCATCCTTAATTAGTGTTATAATATTCATCTGAACTTGCTTTCTTATCTACAATGAAATTGCAATGTCATCGAAGCACTACTAAATCTACCAAGATTGTGTGAAACTAAATCAGGACATTTTTGTTGGGGGTTTTTATTTACTTTTGGCTTACTACTCAGCTTTAAGGAAAGATCCTTCTGCAGTTGTTTTACGTGGCTTGTGAGGGAGTTCTGTTATTAAAAGGTCAGGTCTCAGAATCACAGAAGGGTTTAGGTTGAAAGGGGCATCTGGAGGTCATGTTGTTTAATGTGATTATAAATTAGAGGTGAGGATTGGAAGAGAACTACTGAGAGTGTCGTGTCATTGTTGGTATAATACGGGAATATCCAGGCTAGGCGGGTGGGATGTGTGAATCACAGCCCGGGGGACAGCAGGACCAGGAAGCCTGGGATGGACTACAGGAGGCAGGGCTGAGGTGGAACAAGGAGTGGAAGGCAGGGTTGGCATGCAGGCAAAACTGGAGCTTTGCAGCCAGAGCGGGACACCTGCTAGGAACAAGATGAAATGGAGAGGACAGAGTTGTGTGGGTCTCAGGCAGGAAGATTTAGGTGGATTATGCAACTGGAAATTGAGTAAGAGGAGTGTTTTGATGGCAGGAAGTGCTGAGCACAAGGATGGGTAAACAGTGTGCTGTCCTGGCCAAGAACTGCCCTTCTGCCACGACCAGTTTTTAGGACGCTTTAATTGCTGGTTGTGACGTGACCTAGTTGGGAGTGGCTGCTGCTATGGAACAGAACTTATGGAGAGTCTCCCCTCACACAGCACTGAGCAACTGGAAACCAGATACAGCATCACACACAGTTTCTGTCTCTTTATCTCCGAGGGGTTTCTGAGGGATACAGACCAACAGACATTTCCTCTTGAGCAAGAAAGAGATGTAGACTTAACAATTGTAGGAGAGGTTGATTGACCATCAAGAAAAATGTTGTAATGACTGAGGAAGCATTTGTGAAATGATAAAGCTGCTAGAAAGCATCTCTGTTTTCCCTACTACTTGGCATCAGTTGCCACAAGACGTAGAAGCCCTCTGTGCAGTTCCAAGAGAGATGATGCGGTCTAACATTTTCAAATGTCTAAGTATCATTAACTCCAGCTGACAAATTGCAGTTCCATTTTATCCTAAAAGTCACACCTATCCTAAAAGTATGTCAATAGAGACTGTGGTTGGAAATGTGGTTTAGGATACAGAGGGAGGAAAAGGCGTGGTATATTTTTAACATTCTATCTTCGATATTGCTGTTTGCAAAAATTACATAAACCAAGCTGTTTTGTCTGAGCTTTAGGTAGTTTGTGTATGTGGGATTGTATGCAAAAACCCCACAGGCTCAAAAGGAGAGACAGGCTCAATTTACTTATCACTAGAAATTTCTAGCAATGAAATGATGTAAAGCTTTTCTGAAGTTTGATTTCCTCCATCAGTGATGACTCCATTTTCATTCAGTGTAAGGGAATAAGGTTGCCTGACTTATGAGTTTTTCCTTTCACATGGCAAATCCATCTTGCTGTACTAGGAGAGAGCAATAACCACGTTAGTTCTGTAGTTGCATTGATTCTGAGCTGTCCTGTGGTACTGAGGAATATGATTTTTGTTCTGTGAATGCGAATACTGTACTTCGACTGCTGTAGTAACAGGAAATAAAGATCCCAAATTTATCTTTTCTGTAAAAGTGCTCCTGAATAGGTTTTTGACTTAAACTAAAGTAGTAGCAACAGGAATGGAGATTCCACAGCATTTCTGGGCAACCTATTCAAGTGTTTTATTACCCTCATAATAAAAACTTTGTTTGGATTTTCTTTCTACCAGGACACCTGGCTCTTCTCTGCAAAGCTGCTTCCCAGCCTCTGCTGGTGCATGGGATTATTCTATCCCAGGTGCAGGGTTTGGCATTTGTGGTTTGTGACAGTCCAGGGACATTTTCATCTTTCTTCCATACCTAATCTACAGCTCTGCAATTGTGACCTTGCCATGGAATAGTCAGGTTGGTGTGGCATTGTGTGCCTTTGGTGATTCCAGCTTGGCTGTTTCTTTTTATCCTTTGTGTGCTTAGATGTGGCTTCTAAGATGAATTACTCCATGATCTTTCCAGGAACTGAAGTTAGGTTGTCTGCCCTACAAGAGGAGCTCCCTGGCTTCTCCTTCTTGGAGCTGGATTTGGTGTTTGTCTTGCTGTTCATCAAAAACCTCACCTTTCAAAAATGAGAGGACGGCTTTCCAGTGACATTGGCCTCCTTTCTCCACACCTTCAGATACAGCTCATGGTGTTCTAAGGGTCTGGGTATGTCCAACTGGCCTAAATGCTCCCCTCCCACAGACTGACACTGTGCTTGGAGGCTCTGAAGGCCTAAAGACTTCAGAAACCTTACCAGAAACTAAACCCCTTCCCCCCAAAACCCCCAAGCAACCCCCCCAAAACCAAAAATAAACAGAAAAAGATGTGAGGCAAAACAGTCATTGAGTACCTGAGCCTTATCCCTATCCTTTGTCACTGCTTTCCCTGCCAGGCTGAGCTGTGGGGCCATATCCTTCCCAGCCTTTCCTTTGCTGCCAATGCACTTATAGAAGCCCTTTTTCTCTTTAATCTCTCAATTTTTCCGACTAATTTGGCATTGGCTTTCCATCTCCATGTTCATGAGCTTAGATGGGAGCTCCCTGTTCATCCCTTCTGCCTTCCTGCCCTGCTGCCTTCCCTCCTGCCTGTCACACTGACCTGTTCCTGTGCACTCAAAAGGGGGTCCATGGGGACCAACCCCATGTCCTGGGTCACTTCAGGCCCCATTCCTAAACAAACCAAAATATAGTCCAAATTCCAAAGTTGTGATTCCAATAGTTCTCTTGCTCAGCTTGTTCCAGGATATTGAACTGCAGAATGCTGTGTTTGCTGCCCTTGACCTTCACATGGCCCAGCCTCTCATCCTTTTTTTATGAATACCAGGCTGAATGCCTCTCCTCATCATCTTCTTGATAAGCCACATCAAGAAATTGTCATCAACATATTAACATGATTATTCATGAGAAGGAATTGATTTCATGAAGTGTCTAGTTCAAAATTACAGACTAAGGAAGTTTGAATAAGTTTCCCAAACTACTGGGTAATTATCCAAACAGAACCATTTAAAGCTCTTCCACTCCTTGTATTAATAGGAGCCACAATATTCCCATGCTGACTATGAGAGGAAAAATCAATACCAGCAAACGTACATTCGTATTGATTTATCTTCCCTTTTGGTTTTCTAATTTAGTAAAGGCTACTAATGCAACATTACATAAAGATTCTCAGGAGAGTAGAAAGGCTCATAGGAGCAGGTAGTGCTGTTTGTTCTGGGGAAGTGAACTGACTGTACTGTTCATAGTCAATCCTTCCCAATCTCTGATCCATGGATTTTGAGCTGTGTATCAGAGAGCATTATTCCAGGGAAACGGATTAGAAGAAGGCATCAAGATGACTTTTTGGAATGCAGGCCCAGCACAGTGTTAGGATTTATAAATGTGTTTGTATAGATGTACAGAGCAGTTAGTAACTTTTGTGAAATTAGGTTAGAAAAGGGTTTTCAGGTCGTGTCCAGTTCTTATGCATATATTTGATTTTTAGTTTATTATTTTGTGTCTTGTATGAGGAAAAAGGCATGCCTTATGAAAATGATCATCAGCTACTTATTCTAAACAAAACAAAGGGAAGCAAATGAGGGGAGGAAATACTTTGTATGATTTGAAAACTGAAGTTTATGACTGTCTAGGGCATCAGAAAGTTGTCATATGGGAAAATGAGTCAGCTATACACCTGTATGTTACATCCTCAGAGATTAAATGGGGATGTGATATAGTACAAGCTATTGCATGTTCCAGCTGCTATAAAAGAAACAAAACTTTTAATAAAAAAATACTCCTTGTGATGATTCAAACATGGAGGTGCAACAGGTTATAAAATGAATGAGTAATGTATAAAATGAATAAATAAAATAGAAGAGCACACTCTGTGCTCTTGCTGTGCACCATCAATAGGCACAGGTTCGTGATTGGAGTATTCCACATGGTTGGGTTATTTTTTTTACCTTCCCTTTTTGAGGATAGGGCATTCATGAGGACACTGCCAAAAAGTAGGAAATTTCCTTATCTTACCAAAGGACAAGGAAAACAACAGATTGCTGAAAAATAAGACAGAATAATTAGGTCATTGTAGGTCTGGGCTCATAGAGGTGTTCAGCGTCCCAGAAGAGCAGCTGATAATCTGCAGCTGAAAAATCACGTTTTGAGGATGATTGTAAAAGTTGAGTTCTGTCTTCCAAGGCCCAAATTCCTAACTTTTTTTCAGCTTTTCTTGAATTTGGCCATCAAGGCATTCTGTTAGAAAAGTAAATGAAAGAGCAGCCTTTGTCTCTAATGGATGGAAAATTAATTTTCCTTAGTCACCCTCACTGAACCATCAACAAGTTCTTGCATATGAAAGAGGATTCCAGCTTGATTTGGAGTACTAAATTACAGGGTGGCTGTCTCCAAATGGCCACAGCATCATAGTTTGAAAACTTGTGTTCAGCCTGCTCTTTCCT
This sequence comes from Drymodes brunneopygia, assembly GCA_013400955.1. Lineage (NCBI taxonomy): Eukaryota > Metazoa > Chordata > Aves > Passeriformes > Petroicidae > Drymodes > Drymodes brunneopygia. The sequence goes on from VZTZ01002412.1 coordinate 239,338, forward strand.
ATTGTCCATCAGCAAAGACTGTGACTCCTGCTGGGAGTTACAGTGACACCAGAGATGTGCCTTTTCCCTAGGGAAAGGGGTTGCACTGTAAACATAACCTCTTTACCCAACCTTTTAGTTCCCTAAAGGTAGAGAAGATAAATCAATACCACAGAAGTGAGGTATTCCAGGGGTTCTGTCAGGAAGTGGTACTTGACCATAATGTAAATATTATAATTCCATGGAAACAGAGTGATGATGTTACTCACAGAGGTTTAATTCTTGTGTCATTCACCAAGCCTTTTGGGTATCAGTTTGCATTTCCTGAAAAACACACTTTCACCCACTCCCAAATTTAAATACACAAAATGGTTTTACTGCACAGTTTATTAAAACAGCTGAAATATTTCTGTTCATAGCCCTTATTTTGCCATTTGAAAAGCAGGAGTAACTGATAACAAGAGTAGGTGATCATAATCTTATGTCAGCCCTCAGGAGGAGACAGGGGCTACACCTGGGGAGTGCAGAGATGCAGGGATGAAGTTCCAGTCAGTTTTTAAGTTCTGTGCCTCTCATGTTCTGGGGTGGTTCTGGCCCTATGGCTTGTTCTTTTTCCATACTGAGCATATGGAAGTCACAATTCTTTCATGGAACTTTAACTTGACAAGATTCAAGTCATGTATATGACAGAAGGCTTTGAAATCTGGGCAATGCTGCTTGTCAGATTGCAAGTCCTGACTCTGAAGCATTTATTACCCATTTTCATTGGGAATTTCTCATGTGTGAGATTTTGAATATTGCAGGATAAAGCAATTCTTACCCTTCTTTTAAAAATGACTGATTTTTTTTTCTCCAGAAACTTGCAGAATAAATTCAACCTCCACCCTGAGAAATTTCAGTCCAAACAGTTAAAACTTTGTTATCAAAAACTGAAAAGAATGCCTTGTAGTAGTGTTGCCTTGTACTTCTGTTGTGTTGAAGAGGAGTTTTTTTTAAATGAAAATCAAACTACAGGGTACCATTTAGTAACACTGTAGTTCACGTGGATTTTCAGTTCTTTCATTACAAGGTCTCAAACAACTTCACAAATACCTCGGTGAGATGCAGAAATACCTATATCCATCTTATTTTAAAATAAAAATAGGGTGGGAAGGGCTGCATTTGGGCAGTGGGAGTGAAGAAGCAACACACATTTGAGGTTAGGGATGAAATCATTTGCCAAGTCCTTCCTGATAACCTTTGAAACTGCAGATTTAGGGAATACTCAGTAGTTCCATTTTTGTTTAGGACAGCTGAGGTCAGTGTGGCCCAGTGGCTTCAGTCACTTTTAAGTCTCTTATTGTTTGCACAGTCACAAAAATCTTGCTTAGTGGCAAGAATTTATGTATTTTTACCCTCCATATTCCCAAGTAATGTCTGGGCATGTCCTGCCCAGGTGCCTGGTGAGTGAATCAAGTATTTTAGATATTCACTTCCATCATTTTGGTCTGGCTAGGGCAAAACCATGGTCTCCTGTGATATCTGGTCTAGAAAAATGCTTCTCAAGGCAAAGATTAACTTGGAAATAATTATGGATAGTTTCCAGCAGTGGACTCCCTTGGTGCCCTTTCTTTAAAGACAGTCTATTGACTATAAGTTAAATGGATACTCTCAAGAAACAATTTTCAAGAGGAAAAATTTTAATGTATTTTAGCTGCAGGCCTGTAGCTTTTAGAAATATTTTTAAAAAATCAGTACTGATACTGTTTGTTTATATTTTGCTTTGGATTCTTATTACAATTGTCAGCCTTCATTTACAATCATTTTTGCTTTCTAATGCACTGGCCAGTAGTTTATCTCGTGCAGCTTGGTGAAGTCACTGCCCTCTTTACACCCACAAGTTTGCCCATATTAATGAAATACCTCTGAAGATATCTAATATATCATCTGTCTGGACAATTTTCTGCTGGTGAAAAAATAATGAGAATTATCTTTTTCAGAAATATTTCCAGCATTTAGCAAGTTTGCCATTCAAAATATTGACAGTGTTGGATGTAAATAACATAATTTCCTTCATGGAGAATTTAGAGAGGATACATCAAGTGTGTGTTTCTTTTTCTGTAAGCTTCAATAATAAATTCCTCTGCACTTACAAATCTACTCTTCCCACCCTTAACTGGGAACACACACAGTGCCACAGGAAGAAAAAAAAGATGGGAAGATGTCAGTACAAACATCCTTACTGACTCTATATAGTGGCTGGGAAATAAAGGGTGGAGCACACAACAGTCTGGCTAAATCAAAATATGTCTTGAAACCAAAGAAGTTGAAGAAATTGTCTTTCTTTCTGGTCCTTTAAATGTGATCTGAACCCAGAAAGCTAAGGAAGGATAAGAATGAAAAACCACAAGGAAAGTATGCAGAAGATGCAGTGAATTGATACCTCAATCAGTGTCGAGTATTGAAGAAACAAATGTAAAATATGTTGCATGTTTTTCCTTTATTTTGGTGGGGGGCAGGGTGAATTTGGGACAGCTGGTAAATCTCTTATTTATATATAGTGTATTTTAAGATCTCTTGTTTAAATATAGTGTATTTTAAGGTATACTCTGGCTTATCCTTTGGACCTGAATAAGAGCAAGTGTCTAATAACAAAGGTTTTGAGTATTTCAGAAGTCATGAATCTTTCTCTGAAGATTCAGTAGTCATTGTCACTCAGGGATTCAGGATGCCAGCACTCTTTTCCTCAGTGTTTTGTTGTTATGAGAGTGAATTATTCAGGAGCACCTTCTTTATGTCCCACTTGTAGCAACTTCCACATGCTGGCCTCTCACAGGCTGACATTTCACTCATGGAGTTCATGGTTGCCACGTGGTTTTTCCCTGCACTTTCTGGGGAGCACAAGGCTCAGGTCACTTGGGGAGTGTGTTTTCTGTTCAGAGCTGAAGGGAGGTTATGTGGACAGGGCAGTGCAGTGTGCTTTTGCTTTTTTTGGCTATTCTGTGGTACACACAGCTGTAGGTAAGTGGTACCTTGATCCCTCCTGTAAATCATTTTTAAATTCAGAAGAAATTAGGTGGTGGAAAGCAGCTTCATTCTCACCCTGCTGCATGTGTGTTTTCTGGTGGGGGAGGATAATTCAGTTGGTGATGCCTTCATGATGTGCACTGTAGTTTTTTGGGTCCAGCTCTGCCAAATGTGTAGATGGTAGCAGGCCAAATGCAGCCTTTTACTTCTGTCTACAAAGAGCTTAATTTGGTCCTGGCATTAGTTCTGATTGCTTAAAGCCACAAAGCAACTTTTTTTCCTTTTCTTTTAACCCTACACAAAGGAGACTGCTGCTAGTGTTGCAAAATAACTGAGCCAGAGCCTTTTACAATCAGAAGATGATTAGCTCCTTGTGTTTTTGTGTGTTCTGATGTGACCCAACCCATTCTGTCTGTTTTGTGTTCCTGGGGATGCACTGTTTTCATGTGGAACTTGCAAAAGCAGGCACAGCTCACTGATGTTTATTAGTGACCTTGTCTTGTCCTCTGAATTATGGACAGCCTGCTTTGAGCATGGGGAAATGCTACTAGCAGTCATTAAGTGGATGTTAGGGATTTTTTTTTGTAGTTGTTTAACCTCTCCAAGGCCTTGCTTCAATTCTAGATGTAAAAAAGGAGAAACTGAATTATGGGTGTTTAAAGCTGAAATATTTATAGAAGCAGTTTTTTATTTAAAAATAGCATTTGTGCCTGAGAAGATCAGATGTACCACTTCAGCAGGAAAAGCCAAACCAGATTTTAGTTCATACTGTTAATAGGAATTGCCTGAAATTTGATAATATAATTTAGCTGAAAATATTTTCTTCCAGTCTGGGGTTTAGAGTGACTTTTGTGTAACTAAATATTATAAAGAAAACAATTATTGTAATAATTCTGTATTTTTTACAGTTATAGAATACTAAGAATGGTAGTTGAATTACTGTTTATTAAAGAAGAGAATATAGCAGGTATCAGAACACAAGCCATAGAGATGAGATTTTTCAAATTAAAACAAAGGCAAATGATATTAGATAAATAACTTTGCTTACTAAGGAAGATAGATGGGGATTCCATCACCAATAAAGTACAACATATTAAGATGAAAGCGTGTTCTAGAAGTAAATTACAATTAAAAACTGGATTTTTTAGGATCAAAAAGTTACCTTAATTGCCTGTGAGGAAAGCTTATGTGGACATGAAAAATCCATCCTTATTAAAAATGAAAAGCAACACTGAATGTGAAATCATGAAGTCCTTATTGATTTAAAGGCACTGGTTAGGTTGATTAACATCTTACCTGAAGGAATGGAAGTCCTGCAGGATGTGGCCCAAGTAGTTTTAAGGTGGTGGCAATTGTTAATGCTCCAGCATCAAAATTGTATCCAAATTTGGGTTATTTGGAAATGCTTCCTTATTTGAGAAATCCTACACTCATGGGATTGGAAGAGTAAAGGAATATCTTGAATTTCTGTGCTGAAGCTCAGGAAAAGGATGTAACACACTGTGGCGTTTTTTCAGCTCACTGAAGGGAACTCTTGCATTTTCTTTGTGAAGTGCTGAATTGTGGCAGGGAGTAGAAGAAGTGACTGTTGTGAGTTACTGCTCTGGCTTTTCAAATATTATCTTAGAGCACAATCTGGGGAGAAGAGAGGTGCCCATAGAGCAATGACCCACAACTCCAAATAAAAAATATAAATTTGAGTGATTTTTAAAGACAGGTATTCCCAATAAATAAAAAGTTGAAAAAAAAGTCTACCTACACCTTTGAATACCAGCTATAGAAACCAAATCCTGTCTGAACAAGGAGAAACTTCTGCTTCATGTGTCCTTGGAATGGCAGATCTCCTTGGCTTTGCAGCCTTCTCCCCCAAAGCAGCATGAAGCAGCATTTGGATTAGTCAAGAGAAGGCAGCATGCAAACACTGATATTAACTCCATCCCATCTGGCTCCTCCAGCTTGGGAAGGATGGGCTCAGTTGTGTGGCTTTCCTTACTCATGGCTGACAGGAAAAAGCAAATTAATTGGGATACAATTGTGATTTACCTTTTACCCCTTATTCTTGACCCGCGTGGTCTACCATTTATTTTGTCTTTGAAAGGTTTAATACTTCTCTTCTAAGTGTCTTGTTTTATCTATTAATAAGAGAATATTTGTTGTGTACTGCAGCACTAAGTATGTAAAGAAAGACAAAAAGTAGGTGGAAGCTGGTATAGAGCTTAAGTTTTCTTTTAAAACCCACAAAACTCTTTTTAAGCTCCAGATTTGAAGAAATTTACTTTTCTGTGAGGGTCCATTGAACATTTACCCTCAGAGGTATTTCTGGACAGAGAGGGGAATGTTAGCATCCAGGAATTATTCAAGGCAGCCACCTGCTCACCTTTTTATCTCCTGGCACAGGATGGAGCTGCCATCCTTCTTCAATTTGGAAATACACTACATTTTGGCTCCAGAAGTATCACTTTGCTACAAATTTGCCAAGATCCCTGCGATTTAGTCAGGTTGAATCCAAGCATGAAGAGCAAGATCTTATCTTCTGCCTTCATGGATGCTCTAAGAATTAATTAGTCAATATTTTGCAATGCTTTAAAGAGTTAAAATTCTAAGTAAACATGAAAATTTGGTGCTTCACTCCAGTGTAGCCCAGCTTTTAGTTGTTCACTTGCCATAGTAGCAGGAATTGAGCTCTTGCAAAACCAGTTGTAGTTACTAATCCAATGAGACTTCAAGAAGAAATTAGGGTGATGCCAGATGCAGTAAAGCTGGTCAGCAGATTCCATTCTTCTGGAGTAAGTACTGAGCTAACAAAAACATGGTGTGGGTTTCACTGTGCTGCCTGGTGTGCTCAACAATTTCTGCTCATTCTACATCTCACTGAACCTTTTCACATTCATATTCTGACCAAGTTCTTACAATAGAAAACCATTTCACATGGCATTTTTCAATTCCAATTTCTAAGTATGGGGCTGTGTTAATTCAAAATGAAGCTTTAACTCAAATGTCAATTGTGACTGGCAAAATTATTTTTAAACACTTTTTGCGTGCTCTGAAGTTTTTTTTCTTTTGGATGCAAGGCACTCTGAATATCATCAGTGAGTATATTTTATTTATATTTTATGCTGCTGCAAACTATGGGAGCTTCATCTCGGGGGTGAGGAACTTAGAACATGGGGAGCCACGAGTGTGTTCTTAACCAGAGCCAGAACAGCAGCTCGAGCTGATTGCTCCTTTGTGTCACTCGCAGGGCAAGAGTGTGATTCATCACTGCCATCCTGCTCCATGCTCAAGTGCAGATGCATCTTTGTGGGTTAGATTTTTACTTCCATTGAAAGACCACATGGCCTTGTGATCTCATTTGTAATAATGGAAGTTGGGGGTAGTTTGGTGAAAGGGAATGAACCACATCGGTGTAATTCTTGTCTGAGATCTTGTCAGATTCAACAGCTCCCCTGGAAACAGTTTTGGTCTTAGCAAATACAAATGTTTAGTTCCATAGGAAAGTATGTGGATTTCCCCTGCACTGGGGAGCATTCTGCTTGTTATTCATCAGTAGAATCTTATAAAAATAAGTTAAGGCATTTAAACCTTGTGTTCTTCATGTGTGAAAGTTCAGACGTGGTGTAGCTTTCAATGAATTATTAGACTTGACCAGCAGCTCACTTCCATTTTGACAATAATACCATCTGCCATTCTTTCGTGGTGTGCTTGTTCCTCTATCTTTGTAACTCTCTTGATGACTACATTGTTTTGATATGCTAGGCCAGTTAAGCTGCAAAAATCTGGTTTAAAAATAGCTGTATGATTTTAAAATGATTTTTAAAAACTGGAGGAGCGCAGAAGAAAAAATTGTTTATATATGGTTATAGATCTATTTTTGTAGTTCTATTTCTGGTAAACTGAAGCTGATACACCAGCACAAAAAGGAAGATTTATGTAAGTATAGATGTGGAGTCATTTCAGGCTGTGGTCAGGATCATCTTACTGGCATGTCTTTGGGTCACTGGGCCAAGCAGGGTTTGTTTAGGTTTTGTTGTGCATTTTTTTTGCCTTTTTTCCCCCCTCTTGGTAGCATTCTTCTTCTGTCAACCTGTTTTATTTTGAGAGCAGAATTTCCTCCCTAGTCTCTTCCTTCTTCAAGTAATTGATGTCTTTTGCTTCTAGACATCGCCAGGCTGGGGGAACAGCACTACAGCGGCGTGGAGCTAAATACAGATATTCAAAATGTGAAATCTCTCAGTCCATCCCTTGGGCACACGTTCATGTTAGAACAACAGCCACACGCCTTCTTAAAACAGGTGCTCTTTGTGCAACCCGTGTTCTGGGGCTTTGCTCTGCTCCTCAGTGCACGAGCTCTGCTGTTGTGCTTGTGCTGATAAGAGTTCCCTCTTTGGGCTGCAGGGGAAACCAGCAGCCCTTGAGCATGGCAGCAATTGCCACAAACAGATTGGAATGGGAGGGAAATGCAAGCAGAGGGATGTAAAGGTCCCATATTATCATTTTCTATGTTCTCACAATCTACCAGCCTGGAACTTTCGGGCCGTGCTTTTCCCTTGGGACTGGCAGGCAGCACTGAGCAGTAGAAAGCTCAGGGTGTGGGGATCTCCATTCCCTGCCTTTCTCCGAAGTTCAAGCTGTGTTTCTTCAGGAGATGGCAGCAGATGATACAATAATTGTAAAAGTCAGGCTCTCCTGTGAGACTGAAGAGAGAAAGGTGTCCAACAGTTACTCAGTTAAGCAACAAAATGATCAAGCCCTTTGCATTGCAATACAGATAGAACTGAGTAAGATCTTGAGCCTTTTGTGTTCCTTTGATGCAAGAGAAGAACCCCTCACACTAAATAGCCCAGTGCCTGACAGTTCACAGTCTGAGAAAGAGTTTTCATGGCAAGCTGGATCACCCTGTGTTTTAGTTTATGAGCACTGTGACTTGTGCCTGTTTGTAAAGTCAGGCTTTGTTTTGCTCTGCAAGCCCAGAAGAAGAAACCAAGGAACTGAATAGAGACTTCTTCAGGGATTTAGTTGTTAAGGAGCCAGGTCTGAAATGTTCCTCTTGCTTTCACTCATCCAATCTTCTTCTGAAGTCACAAGGCTCCCACTGTCTTATGGGAGCACAGGTAAATGAGACACAGAGGACATCTGAAAAGGTACTCAGGGAACAGAATGGGAGCTGGGGCTGCTTCTGTTCTCTTTGCAGGTTGGTTCTTGTGTAACATTGGGTCAGGAGTTTATTCTGTTTTTACCAATTTGAAAGATTACCTATGAAAAGTATCATCATATTTTATCAGGATCAAGACTGCCGTTCTTTACAACTCCTGTTTTTTTTTCTGATTTAAGAAAACAGTGCAAAAAGCTGAGGAGGAGGGGACAGGAATGGAGGATAATGTCAAGGAATAAAATGATGCAATTACACAAGCTTGCTATATGTGTAATTGGCATGAGCTTTCCATTCTCTTTTGACTTTTTTATTTGATTTTGTTTACTCTCATTAAAAATTATTAGTTTCTCTTCCCATAGCATAAAAGCAAAAATCAAATCAAGACTTAAAAATTCCATGGTGCTTTAAAAGGGTGAATTATGAATAACAGTTGAAGCAGTCTTTGCCAGTGATGAAATTCTGAAACCTACCTGTTTTCCCCTCAGTGTGAAACTATTGCTGTTTGAAGTTCAAGCAGAAAGTAGTCTTTCTTTGTTTCTTACTCTCCTCTAAATCAAAGAGGATATTAAACCTGATCTGGAAAACTTAGTTCTTGTGATACATTACTTTCAGATAAAACTGTCTACAACTCCTCTTCTCTTCTCTTCTCTTCTCTCCGAACCTCTCCTCTCCTCTCCTTTCTCTTCTTTCCTTCCCCTCTTCTTGTGTGTGTTTGGAGCTTAACTTGGTCATTCATGGTCTCCTGGAGTTCTGGAGAGACAACTCCTACAAACTAGTGTACACATTGATGGCATTGCAAAATAACTGAACTGTTCATCATTTCTGCTAAGGAAATACAAATATTTCCTTCAGGACATGTGGAACCAGTGAGTAAAGATTTTGAAGCTGTTTATTGTTTTATTTTGCTTGTCTGCATGTTTGAGCAAAGATGGAGGAATTAAAAGTTGAGACATAAATAAACTGATTGTGTGTTGAAGGGGTAGTTTAAATAACAATAACACATTTTCCTCAGCTTCTAAAGCCTCAGATTTTTTTGAGAAACTGCAACATAATGAACATTTCTTACACTATGTAGATTTAAAACCTACTACTTTACTATGTTATCCTCCAAATCAAATGATTCCCTAACTTTACTGCCTGTCACTTCACCTGTTTTTCTGCTTCTGTTCCACCAAGGTTCCGGTGCAGTGAGGGAGCTTTGGAGAGCACATATTCAGGCAACCACCCATTCCGTATTGCTACAAGCATTTGGAATTATTTTCAGCAGTCTTGGAGTTCACAGTGATAGCCACACAACCCTTTTCAAATTAAAGCTGTTTGAATAACTGTTGTGTGCTAGCCCAGATCTGTGCAACTGAAGCAGATTTAATTTATTCAGTGCTCAGGAACCTTTTTAGGATACCTTTAATATCTCTCTAGCAAAAGACACTTCCAAATGCTTTGTTTCACCCTTCCAGAACTTCTGCAACACTTTATTAAAGACCCACTGGGTGTCCAAGAAGAGGGATTAGTCAAGATGGCACCTCAGTGGAATATGCAGTTTTAACGTTGATGATATAACCAATTCAATTAGGGTTTGTGTAGCATTTGACTATTATTTCTCTGGAAATAAAGACAGCTCTTTTGAGCAACCTATTGCAACTAATCTTGTTTGAAAGGGCAGTTTGCAACAAATTGAACACAATGTTTAGGAGGTGCTGGGCTGACTCTGGTTTGTGTGTGGTCTGTAACCATACAGGTCTGGAAAATGGGGATCAAATCAAACATTGCTACATGTGGAAGTTGTTTCTCACTTAGTGCCCTTTTTGAATTGACCACAAAACCATTACTCCACACAATTACCAGTCATTTTAACGGGAGGCAGTAGGAGAACTGCAAGTTGTGGGACACATTTGAAGATCACACAAAATAAAGTTGTTGCAGTTGAAACAGAGGCTGATTGCTGGACGAGTCGTGTTCTTCTTAATTTTGGCGAGAAATAACTGGGGGGAAAAAGCCAGAGAAGCACCACAAAGGTTGCATTATAACCAGATACACTTGCTAAGCAGTTCAGCCCTTCGGTGTAGGAAGGGCCATTGTTGAAGATGAAATGTTGACATTGTATATCAGGCCAACATCACAGTAACTGACTATTCTAACAAATTAATCTAATCATCCTCCTTGCAGCTAATACATAAGATGATGTATTTTTAGATCATTTTATCTCATTAGTGATTATTGCAAACCCTCCAAAATCTGTCAGAACTCCAAATTGGTACCTTCCTAGAGTTTGTCAATAATTTTCTGTGTTGACAAAGCATATTTAAAAGTTCTGAATCTTTAAATTCCAAAAGACAAGGAAGGAACTTGGTCTTACAGTGCCCCCCAACATTAATTTGTTTCTCTTTTTTGAACTCAGTTTATGAATTTTATATACTTGGAATTGGTTGTCCTAGCTAAATATGTTTTTCTGCATTGCCTTCTTATTTTGACTTCGTGTAGTTTTCATTGTTTGCTAATTAGGTCCACTGAGGTTTCCAAATGTCAGCATCATGTAATTCTTCCAGTCACTGTCAGGCCTTCCTCAGCAACTTGCAAAAATTTATTCTTTGAAGAATCCCTCCCATCCAAAATAGTCTCTTTGTGCTTGCCCCAAATCCAAAATTCTGTGTGATTCTTAGTTAAGAACAGGCTGCAAACTCCATCTTCTTGAGTGTTTTCTAGAACTATGGTGGAAGATTAGAATGGTAGTAATTAATTAGGTATTAGTTTGTGTTGTGTAAGCAGTGGCAAGTATCTAAAATACTCTCAAGAGTGCCCATGATTGTTGTCACAATGTAGGTTGATTGGATTAAAATTTTATTTTTCATTGTGCATCTCCTTGTAGACATTAGAAGTTCATGTCCTTTTTGTAACGTATGATTTTAAACTATTATTAATGGCAACAATTTTGCTCCACTCTCTATTTTTATTTTTAATTGGCAGAAGCCAATAATGAAACATGCTGAGTTTAAATCTCTTTGTCTTATAAGTACAAAACCAATCTAGATAGACTCGATTATTTCTGATTTAAAATAGAAACACTGCAACGCTTTTTGTCAGATTTGGGTATTTCCCTCAGACTTTCATGGCAGAGCCACCAAATGACATATTTCCTTCTTGAGGAACAGAGAATACTTTTGTTTTTAAATCCTGCAAAGGTGGCAAACCTACCTCGCTGGTCTGGTAAGCATAGTTGCATTTATATTTTAACCTATGTTTCATATTGATATAACTTTTTATATACTAATGTAACTTTATATTTTAACTTTCTGTTATGTCTATTTTGTCTATTTTGGTTTTTTGAGTGCTCCAGCAGCTGTTTGCTGTTACACTAAAATTGTGTTTGGATTTAAACGTTGTTACATAGTGATCAAACATCAATCAGCTGTTTAAAGGGATAAATGGTGACTTCTTCCTCTTCTACATCTGGAATTAGAAAAAGCACCTCTGCCACCACCCATTAAATCACAGATCCCAGCTGTCAGCCAGGACAGCCAGTGAGATGTGAATAAAATCCCACTTTCAGATATCCAGGTTACTCTTTAGAGGCTTCTGCAGTCTAGAAAACCAAAACCTACTTGAAGGATATCAACTTCATCTGCTTCCTTCTCTTCTGTGTCTAATGACCATTTATTGTACTTATGAACATTTATTCTCCTTACTGGCTGCTTTCTTACCTAGCTGTCAATTATTTAATTCTTTCCTTTTTTCCCCTTAGATCTAATATTTTCTATCATTTACCAGTACTGGCCTTAATCTGCTTTAGTGGGCCATACAACTATCTGAATAATATTATCATTTCCCTGCTAACTTTTTGTGGTTGCTTGACAACATTTAAATGTAAATACAAAAGCTAAGGGCTGAAATTTTGAAGTCAAGTAACCACTTCTCTTAATTTGAATGTGAAAAATACAGCTAAGTTTCCCAAGCTGACTTTGAAAATCAATCTTTTTCACTGTATAAAATTTCAAAAGTTCCTGTGTGTGTCAGCGTTCCAGATTTTAAGAAATAAAATCACCTGGAAATCCTGATCATCAATCTTTTGTTTCCCATCCATCCCAGATTCTTTTTATCCTGAGAAAGTCTCCTGTGTTCTAGCTAACTGATAATTTTGAAATGTCTGCAGTTTCCTGACCACACTTTGAATAGTTTTAGATAGGACTATCAATTCCTTTCATTTCAATTAGAATTATGCAACCAAGAAAAGTCAAACAAAGAACATTTTTATGAATCTATATTCAAACAGGTATTTTTTTGCCAATAAATAAGAAGTTCAAGTGTAGAGGATGATACAGGTTTAGATGATATGTAGTTCAAAAGAATGAAAAATAACTTGGAGAACAATTCTTACCACAGCAGTCCTGAAATATGAGAAAAAATTATTATCATCAATATTTCATTAAAAAAAATTTCCATTGTAGTCATGCAACACCAGCACATACCCAATATTGGTATTTTCCTGTGTTAGCCCAACAATGCAGTGTTGTCAGAAATGGCAGGAGCTGTTGGAAGCATCATGTTGTTCATGCACAGTGATTCTTTACTGTGCCCAGGGCTGCTCAGGCTGTTGCTTTAGGCTGGAATGGTCATTTATTTAAATCAGTGGAAAAAAATAATATCCCATAGTCTTCAGTGCAAGAAAGTGCAGATTCTTATGGGAAACCTTCTCTGCTTGTTGACAGAGGTGCAAAACCTAAAATCTGCAGGGAAAAAATATCTTTCAGCAAAGTAATACAGAGCTCTGGCACCATTTCTCTGAACTGGCCCTGGAAGGAATTGCATTTGTATTGTGAGCATTAGCACTATTTCTGGGAGAAAATACATTTCTTTTCCACTTTTGAATAATTTACCCTTTTCTTTTAGAGTAGAAGGCATTACTGCCAAAATAGTGCGAGCATAATCTACTGCAATTAGACAGCCTGTGCAGCAGGCCCAGTGGAAACCCCACACCATTTCAGAAGTGCCCAGACTGATTTAAAGAGTCTTACAAATAATGTTATAAGTTATAAAAATAGTTCAGTGCAGAGTTTTGCACACTGTGCTCTGTTCCCACCCCATTGCTTTCCAGCCCCATTGTTCCATCCAGAATGACAACTCCTCCTTTTGGGATGTTCTGCACAACCCATTCAGGTGATTTCTGTTCTGAAAATGGATCCAGCTCCTGCACTGGATTTTAAAGAACCTGTTGTACCCAGTGTGCTCTGGAAAGGAGGCAAGGGCTGCTATGTTGTACACAGAACAAAACATTCCTGGTGTGCAGAATACACTTGCACGCTCACACTATGGGCCCTACCAGTCATTTTTGACACTTTAAAACTCTAAATTGCAGTTTTTCAGGAATCTCTGACTTGGTGCTTTACATGGCCCTCATCACAATTGTTCTCAGAGCAAACTTTTTCTTCTTGTACCATTGCATGGGATAGAAAATTTGTATTTCCACCCTAAAAGTGTAGTAAGGCTGAGTACACATTGCATCATTTGTGCAATCTGTGCTCGTGTGCTTGGAGGGAGTCCACAAGCACAGGCGGTGTGAGATACCCTCGTGTCTGATCTTTGCACTGTCCATCTCACCTCCAAATCTGCTGGCTGCCATGTCTGGCAGGGACTAGGAACTTTGGAATTGGTTTTGTACTGAAGTAATAATTCTTTTGTAATTTTCTTTAAAGCTGATCTCCCACTTGTACTCTCTTTGGGTGTGTCTGTGGGGCTTGAACTCTGAAGAAGGCTGCTTTTCCTGGTTTCTGTGAAGGTTGACACCTCAGATTCTTACCTGATGGAATCAATATTAAATGTGCATTTCAGTAATCACATTAAGAAAAAATACTACAAACAAAAACCTCAACAAACTCAACAAAAACTCAAAAGCCATCTCTTTACCAAGCCTGTTTTCATGGACTGCATCTTCTTTGTGTGCTTGGACAATGGAAGGTGTGATGTCCACTCTTGTGCCTCCTGATTCATCAGCAGGATCTTTCCATCTTAATCCTACAATCAGTTTCTTTCCACTCATCAGTGTAGGAAATTATTTTATTTGAGTTGCTGAGTAAGGAAAGCTCAAGCTATAGTAGAATTTTATTTATGCTGGAGAAATTAATGCCAGCTAATAGCCTTGTTTCTTGTTCTATTTTTCATTGGTATTTCATTTTTTGGTAATTGGCCCAACTTGTGTCCTACTGTGGGAGCTTGGCAGAGAGAGAGGGATGAAGAACAGAGAAAAAGATTTGTAGGTGTCAGAGACAGCTTGTGTATGTGCCTGCATGCATATGTGAGCTGGCATACAGCAGGGCTATGTGGATTTAACTGTTTCAATAATGCTGCACAGAAATCTTGAGATAGCTGAGGATGTGACCCAAGAAAGGCAAAAGAAACATTTCCAGGTGCTCCAGCAGTGTTTGATTTCTGGGCAGGGGTGAGCAGCATGCACTCACTTCCCAAGAGACTTTGTCCATGAGAGGGTGAATCATGCGAGGCTCAGTTGACTCATGGGTGGAAAAAAATGGAGTTAGCACAACCCAAAATGGCAAGGATTTGTGGTCACAAGGAGAAAAACAAAATGTGCATTTACACAACAAATGTAGGCAGTGAAGGATTTTCTGTTCAGTCCTTTCCATAACGGTGAAGGAAGGACTTAACTTTTTTAAGAAAAGGAAACTTGAACTGAAAATGAAAGCCAATATATTGCCATTCTACCTCTAGCTGTGATCCAGTAAGTTAAATGGGTGAGTGCATGTGACATTATTAGAGAAAAACTAGGCAAGAGAGGACAGGCTATTTTAATTGCTCAGAGGAACTCTTCCTCCTGAGTCAGAAATAAAGCTGTGCCTCTACATTCTGTCAATGGCAATATGGTGTTGGTTAATTACCCTTTGAATATCTTCTAATGCAGAAGTTGTGATGATCAGTGGTTATTAGAAACCAAAATGACCTTTATTTAGGACAAGTGATTTGGCTGCATCCAGTTCTTGGTAAGTGCTTTACATCTATTCCAGTTTTTCTTGTAGTTCCAAATGGATGTGTTGTTTTCTTGTTTCTTTCTGTTAGGTGGTGGTGCTTTCTGTAATATTTTGAGTTCCAACTGAGAGACAGCTCAATTAAGGTGATGGGGAGAAAGCCTCATGGAGAGATGGATATTCGATACATCCCACTGAAATGCACTTGTAGGGAAGGCACTAAGTTTGATCAAAATTAATTCCTTTATTGGAGTATTACCAATTGTAAATACTACTTTTTTTCCTAGTTAAAATGGAAAACCACTTGGTAGGGAATAACCACGGTGTTTTAGGCTCCACAAATAGCATTGCATGCATGTGATGTGAGGTGGATATTTGGTTGTGGTGAGAGCCTACACAGCCGTGGGTTTGCACGTAGGACATGGTATTCCAGCTGAATGGCAGAGTGCTTTGGTTCTTCGGGTTGTGGCAGTTTCTGCAGTGGTTCTGAGAGGTGTTTCACAACTCTGCATCCCCCGTTTAACATGGCAGCTCGGAGAGTCCGGATAGGTTTAACACGCACTGCATTCAGTTCGCGTTTCATTTGAAAGGAGTCGTTTCTGCTCTCTGCGGAGGCTTCGATTACAGAGGGCCAAATGACAGGCGTAATTAAGGCGAGTGGTGGGATACCAGCGGAGCGCTCTGGCGTTTCCACCGAGGATTTTGCAAATCCTAGCTTGATTAATCTGTTTAAACATCTGTGCATCCTCTCGTCTGTGCAACTCCTCCCTGGGTATCTCTCCCTGCCGTGCCGTGCTGCCTGCCCGCGGGGGCTCCGGCGGAGCCTCGCACACCATGCGAGCGCCTCGGTGCTCCTTGAAATGCAGCTCACACTCGCATTCCGTAGTGGAACCGCAGGGCAGAGCCCACGCTGTTGAGAGAGCGGCTCGGCTCGGCTCGGCTCGGAGCGGTTCCGTCCCCGGTGCCGGTGCCGCGGGCGGGGCGCGGAGCCGGGGCCGTGCCGCTGTCCGGCCGTGCCGCCCCTGCTCCGGCCATCGCCCCCGGTTCCCCCGGCTGTCCCCATCCCCGGCAGCCGGCTCAGCTCGCCTCCTTGACGTCATGTCTGTGCCGAGGCTCCGGCAGGCGCAGTGGAGGCAGGCAGCGTGTTAAACTTTCGCAGCGAGTCCGGCGCTCGCAGCGCCCAGCGCGGGGAGCTGCGTGCAGCCGCTGCAGCTGGAACATCTGGAAGCGTTCAGGGTGTCTGACTGCCGGAGAGAGCGGGCAGCGAGCGCGCTGAGGGAGGGGAGGGAGTAAGGGGCTGGGACTGAGCTCTCTTCCTCTGCAGAAACAGCTCCCTGCCAGCACAACGCGCTCAGAATGGCTTTGAAGAGGAGGAGCAGCAGCGTTTGAACATCTCCCTTTTTTTTTTTTTTCCTTTGCCTCTTCCTCCCGTTCTTACTCTTGTAGTTGGTGGATTTTAAAAAGACATTTAACCCTCAGAGGTTTGTCCTGGATGCTTTTGCTTTTTTTCCTTTTTTTTTTTTCTCCCCCTCTCTCGTTTCCCCCCTTCCTGTTCTTTTTTATGGCTTAACAGCCAGAGGTGCTGTGCTAAATTCTTGGAAGGGGCCCGGATGTACTGAGGATGCATTGCAATTTCACTAAAGGAGGCAGTAGTGGAAAGGATCAGTTTTTGGTGTTTGATGCAATAATGGGAATCAGGTAATAATAAAAGGGGAAATTCTGCAGCTCCATTCTTCCCTGAATTTTACCAAGCCGATTTTCGGAGGGATTATTCTGGACTCGTCTTAAATGGTCAATGAAAACAAGAGGATGTACATTCCAGAGGAAAACCATCAAGGTAAGCCTGAGATTTACCTCCGAGGACCTAGCAACCATTCCCTACCCTAGCCTTTGTCCCTTATCTCTCGCTTCGGCTTCGCCACTGCCACGGGCAGGGGCGGGCGAGGGGCCGGGGCAGAGACAGCCTTTGACACCGGCTTCCATTCGGAGCACACAGCTCCCCGCGGCCGGGCGGGCTCCGGGGAGACCCCCGTAGCCCCGGCAGAACGGCTGCCGCTTAGGAAAGCCCGGGCAGAGAAAAGTTGCTTTAAGTCGCCGTGGCCGCCTTGTCGGGCGAAGGGGCGAGGAGGGGCGGCCGGCGAGGGGGCTGCGCGCTGGGGCCGGGGCTCGGGGGAGCCGCTCCCCCGTCTCAGAGCAGGATCGACTCACAGGGCGGCCGCAATTAGGGGATCTTTCCCAATTAACGTCGTCCCGGTGCTCCAAACCTCCATCTGGGTACGGCTTCCCAAGGCACCGGGAGAGGAGCCCTTCCCTTCTCTTACGCTATTCCTAATCTCTCACACGAAAGGGGAGGGGAAGGGAGAATTGTGTGTTTACACACATGTGCACCTTACATGCGCCCGTGCTGAGAGAAACGAGGGGCACCGGGGGTGCCTGTGTTGAAATTGAAGTTGGGTTTTACTCGGGGCAGCGATTTCTCGCCGAGCTTCTCGCAGGATCGCCTGCATCATGGACACCAACCCGTGCTGTTGCTCCTCGGCTTTACCAAATGTTCCCTGCTATTCCCTGTAGTAAAACTTTGTTTGTCCAAACTCCAGAAGCCTTCCCCCGCCCAAACCCGATGTGCCGTTCCTGAAGTTATTTTTATCCTATTACCTGCATGGTGTCACCCCCTCCCCTCCCCTCCCTTGCCTCAGCCCTGGCCGCACACACAGGTCGGTGTTGCAGAGCAGGCAGAGCCATTTCCTCTCTCTGGGAGAGGCTGCCCGGGTGTCTCTGTCCCCACAGCAGAACCCCTGCCCCGGCCAACTTCTCCCTCATCTTCCTCATCACCCCCAGCCTGGTCCTCAGGGCAACCCCTTCCTCCCCGGGCCGGCGACAACTTCCCCACTGGCAAAAGTGCGGGGATGCAACACCTGCCCGGGGCGAGGGGGAGCCCCCAGGTACCCCCGAGTGCCCTGCAGGTGCAGCTGCGGACGGGCAACAGCGCCGTGGGCAGCCCCCAATGCTGGAAGGGCGGTGGGGTTTGGAGAGAACATCACCCTCCTTCCGATTAAACGCAGATTAAAAAGAATAAAGCCAGCCAGCACCCCCACCCTTAACCGCTCCATCGAGAGGAGGTGGGAGGGGATAGGAAGCAGCCCCTGATCCGGAGTGCTGCTTCCAAGCGGGAGCGAGCCTGCAGCACATGCATTCGGCATAATTGGGCTGCTCTTCCTGGGCCAGAGCTGATAAAGTGGATGAAGAGCTCAGCCTCCATAGCAATATGCCAACGCTATGGCAACCCAAATCCAGCTCCCTCCTTATCAGCTGCAGTGATTATATAATTGGAGGAACAGTTTTGCATCTGTCTCTTGGTGCGGGTTGCCGTTGCTCCCAGGTGAAAGAGCAACTTGTAAAGCAAACAGAAAATCAGCCAGGTGGAAGAGAGTTCTGTTCCCTGGTAGTGTCCAGGCTGCCATTTATTTACAATCTATTTTTATTTCACGCAAACAGCACCTGAAAGGTTAAATTGATCAGTAGCCAGGAAAACCTGGTGGTGAGGAGATGGGAGCAAACCAATCACAACGTGGAGTGGAGCCATTAAAGCGAGCACAGACTGCCAGTTATGAGGTAGTGATAGGAGGGGAGTGGAAGATGAAGCCAGGTCTGGGATCCTGGTCTGCTCCTTGCTTCTGACATGGAAGGCTGATTTGGATCAGCCCTTACTCTTGCATCCTGCTCAGCTGCTGGCAGCAAGGTGGATGTTCCAGGTACTGGTGGTGCGAGGCAAATTTTGGTGTCTGCTGTTGAAACGTGACTGATGTGAGCAGGCCTCTGCCAGCAGCTGCTGAGGCACGGCTCTGGTATCAGCCAGCCCCTTCTCAGCCCACTGGAGCTCTCACCTGGGCAGCAGGGAGCTGCTCCAATAGGGCTTACTCAAAGTAAATAAATAAATAAAGCATGGAGAGGCCATCAGTTACATGGTGAGGGCTGTGGGGAAGAGGAATTGTGTTGGAAAGGGCTTTGTTGACTTCTTAACTGCCAGTTTGGGTAGGTTTGTAATATACTTGTTTTACACTTCTGAATGTGGCTACATATCCTGAAAATCTTTGACCCTAAAGTAAGAATTTCCTCTTTTTATTTTTTAATTTTTTAAGCCTACTGTGGTTTCATTGCAGTCTCCTATTGCACAAAGGTGAGCAAGTAATGTGTTATTTTTTGATGCTGACACACGTTTATTTTTTGCTACACAATGGAGTATATATTTTTTATAATAATCACTCATTGATACAGCTTACATTTGTCTAGAAAATGACAAAACCCCGCCCAAGAAGCGCCAGCAAAAGCTTCCGAAAGTAACTACATCACACCTACTTCACGTATGGGACTGGGTGGGATCCTGGATGGGCATCTTCAGTGCGTTCCCTCATAACACTTTTGAAAACTTGCTCTTTTGATATAAAACAGAAAATGGGTTTGCAAAGCCACGTGTTGCGGCCCCTCCGGGAGGGAGCGAGCCCGGCTGGCCCCGGGGTGGCCGCTCCGGGTGGCCGGCGCTGCTCGGTGCGCTCCGTGCCGGGCAGATGGCACAGGACAGGAGCCCAAAGCAGCCGGGTTTGGGGTGATTTTGGGCTGTGGGGAGGGCAGCGGGGGTCCCGGGTGGCTCTCCCGGAAGGTGGCACTGCAGAACCGCGGAGCCGGGGCTCGGCAGGCGGCACTGCCCGGGATGCTGCGGCCAGCCCGGCCCTCCGGAGCACAGCCGTGTCTCCGGCCGAGACATCAGTGTCTGCCCCGAATAACATTCATTAGGACTGAAGAGCCCCCGGTAGGTCATTTATCCCGTACAATAATGATCCTCTCAGTTAAAAGCCATTTCTGACACCCTGTCTGAGCTACCCTGCCTTCAATTTCGGATAATGCCTTTGGGCTTTGTCCTTATTGCGTATTTTGAACAGATTTCTACCTGCTGCTTGTGGAAAAGAACCCCCTCAGGTATTTGTCAACCATAATTAGGTCTTCTTGCAACCTCCTTTCCTAACCTGCACATACCCTGCTCTTGAAATGTTTCCCTGTAAGACACTCTTTTCATAGTCCTTGTATCTCCTGTATCTGTTAAATTAAGAGCTAATTAGAATACCCTTTATTTCTCAGAAACCTATTGATAGCAAGAGGGTCAAGTCATAGGCATCGTCCCTGATGCATTTTCTGACCTGAAACGAGGGTCAAACCCACGAATATTCCCCTTAACTTTGCAGGTATAAATAGAGATGACTGCACTTCACAGCTGATTTCAGCTGAAGGGTTGAAATCTGTCTCGTGCTGTGCTACAAAACAAAACCACTGGCTATGGGCACTAGAATTTATTGGATGTTTGCTTTAATTTTCTGCTCCATTTTCAGAATACCAATTTATTTCCTGTTTGTTTTGGGGCAGTGCTTTCATGTGTAGGAGAAGCCATGCTCTTTCCATGGTGACAAAGTGACCAGATTGACAAACTTAGTGGTCATTTTTGAGTATTTGTTCTTGTGCTCTTGTTTTGCTGTGAAGGTTGGGCAGAGTAGGCATTAGTCCTGGGGCATAAAGAATACCTCAGTGTGGTCTGAAACAGCTTATCTTCAGGATGTTTGGAGAAAAAGAGGCTGAATCCCTGTTTAAAGATGCAGCACTAAAATTCCAACCTCGCCTGATGTAGCAATAAACACCTGTATTTGTGAAGCGTTACCTTCTGCCTCAAAGGACTTGGAACTTACACTTGGTGTAAACCATTTAATTCAAGATAATATGAAATAGCAGTGTAATATAAAAATATGTAATATGAAGTTAAGTAACAGTGCTTAACCATTCTGCATGATACAGGGCAGTGCATTTATTTGTGAGAGTTGCCAGCAGAGCCTTCATGAGGGTATTTAAGTGCTTTCAGGCATACCCTATCCTTTAAAGGAGTATTGCAGTGTCTTGCTACAGGCATGGAATTTAAAGTGCAGACCTTTTGAAAGGTTTTCTTTGAAATTATCTTCAGTCCCAGAGCCCAGTTTTGGTTTGGTCGTCTCCTGTGCTCCTGCTGAGTGGCTCTTCCTGGAGTTTCCCAGCTGTCATGAACACTTTCCTGGTGCTCTCTCTGCAGCCAAGGCCCTTTAGGAACCCCTCTGCAATCAAAGACGTTTTTGAGGTTACATCTGAGTGATTCCCTACAGCAGATGAGACACAGCCTTGCCACGTGGAATGAAGTTTACTTTGAGATGTTTACTTTGAATTCTTTGTCCTCATCCTTTTGTTTTGTTTCCTTAGAACACTACAGAGAACATGTTCTGTGTTGCCATCTATGCTTAGTTTTGGCTTTCGTTCTTACAGTTTTGTGGAAAATGGTTCTACATCCGTGCTTAAAATAGGATTTATCTGAATGATAATCACTCTTAAATTTACTTCTGCTGCGTGTGTGAATTGTCAGTGTGGCCATGGACTTGCTAGGAAGTGTCTTGTTTAACCCTTTCTGGGAAATTATGAAAGGAGCAGAGTCATTTGGCTTCAGGAACAGCAAATAAAAGAGCTTTTCTGAGCAAGTGTTCTCTAAATTTATTGACTATCAACCAGCATAACAGATGTGACTGCATGCAGTAAAAGTCTCTCTTAAATTATTGAACACAACAAATCAGATCAACACCAAAAAAAGCTTTTACCAGTGGCAGATATATGCTTTACAAAACATAACGTTATTAAATGCTTCAATTGCCTTTTTTTTTAAGACTATATACAAACCCAGTATATTTTTTGTCAATCATTTATCTGAAACACTGATTTTATTTAGATAGTGGGGATGATGGGAACTTGAGAGCAAGTGCATTCATTAAAATGTTTATTACTGGATTTCAGCATCATTAATTTTAAAAAGAGTAAACACTATTAAGGGTTCAGTCATGTTGGTGGCCACTGAACACTTTTCCTTTTTCTGGTAGTTCCTCTATTACCTAACATAAAACTGGCCTTTCTTCTTCATAATATTAATGAAAGTTAAGAAAGAAAAGAGATTACCATTTCTAGAAATTTTCTATTTTATTGCAGTAAAAGCATCACTGTGCATTTATGCTACATCAAGCTTGATTTTTTTCACTCAGTCTTCCTTTTTTTTTTTTTCCCTAATGAGGGAGGAAGTCCCAGTCAGCCCTCAGTGCAGAGAGGGCAGTGATGGGCTCAGGGAGCTCCTGTCAGGTGTGGATTCAGGTGGTGGAGTGCTCCTGCTGGGTCTCTGACAGCCAGGGCTGAGGTTTGTGATCACAGAGGCAATTGCTGCTCTTGCAGGAGCACACCATGGTGCAGCTGACAAGGAATAGAAACCTCTTCCTGAAAGAGTCCCTGGAAGAGTTGCTGTGGATGAGACATGATCATGAGAGCAGAATAAACTTCTTTAAGAACTTGAGATGGTTTCAGGGTAGGTCTATTCCAGCTGGAGGAGTCACAGGGGTCTCTGTCCTATGTACAGAGATTGCCAGAACAAAAGACCTGGCCAAGATTCCCTCAGAAACCCAAATACAGCATTAAAGATTGTGCAGTTTGGATTGGTGCATTTGCAGTCCATGAGAGGTGTGGGAGGGCAAAAAACAAACCAGGAGAAAAGATGAATATGTGTGTTGTAGAAGGTGACAGAAGATTTGCTGGTATCACATTTTGCCTTTATTTGGTCACGTTGGCAGCTGTCCCAGAGCAAGGCTGAGTTATTGCAGTCCAGAGCTGAGATTCTGAGCACAGCCCATCCCCAGGAGGAGATGGGATTGAGGAGAATGGCTGCTGATGGCTCTGCAGGGGGGTCCTCCTTGGGTCACCTTCCCAAACCACACTTCTGGGAGGGGCTGCTCTGCCTGGCTGAGCTTTCACTGCAAAAACTGCATTTCTGGGAAGTGAGGATGAGCTGCAAAGGTGCTGCTGAAGGTGGGGGCTCCAGCCCTGCTCCAAGCAGCTCTGATGAGATGGGGCTGTTCAGGGCCATGTGCAGGCAAACCCTGAATTCCTTTGAGGATGGAGCTTCCCAAACTCACTGGGCCAGCTGCTGCAGAATTGAACCACCCTCATAAAAAACAAACTCACCACTGGGACCTGCTCTGTATGTTTAAATCTTTCTCTTGAAGATGCAGAGCTCATTTCCCAATGTCACCCAACAGCTGAACTGCAGCCACATTTCTGTGTTTAATCAGACACAGGGGCTGTTTGAGATACTTCTTCCTCAGTGCATCTCACCGGTTTTGGAGCAGTTTGCTTTTTTGGAACTCTCTGGGATGTTAGAAGGTTACACAGGATTGCTAAAACTGTGTATTTGTAGAGGACTTCTGCAATTTTCCTTTTTTTCTCTGTGTCTGTGTTTTTTTTTCAGTCCCACACAGAAGATTCTAAATTTCAGTGGTTGTCTCAACAGACAAAACATTCAGAATCCATGAAAAAACACCAGCAAGCTGAATGTCCTTCAACAGCTGGGAGAAATTAGCAGAGTACCAGTTAAAGCCTTGTCTGTGGGTGGAAAAAAAAAAGTTATTTAACCTGGCATCTGTCAAGAAATAAAAGAAATCCACAAGTCTCACCTGGGCACCAAGAAAGACAACAAATTTAGGAGGGAGGGAAAATGTTCTTCTTCGATAAAAGACAGAAAATTCAAATAAAATAGTTGTTAAGAATGACTGGAAACTTAGTGGTTTTCAAACCAGGCACAGTAATAAAACAAAACAAAACCTCTGGCTGATTGCACAGGAACTCTTTTTGCATTTTGTACATAAAACTTCAGAGTTAATTGTTGCAATGAAAATATTGTCTGAAAGCCACCTAACCTTAAAGAACACTCTGTGATACATTTCAAATCTGCTTCTCTAAATGGTATTGTTATTTATCTAAAATATTCAGGTTTTTAACCCACTATGTGTATGGTTGCCTTTGGGTATTTTGGAAAAAACAATTAAATATGACTGAACATGACATTATAATTACAAAGTAAATATGCTCTAATTGAGTAATTAACTCAACATTTCTTCCTAAAGGCATTGTAGGAACAAAGTCATGTTGCTGATCAGATTTCAGATTCTTTATTCCAAAAGAAGAAAAAAAGGCTCCCATTCTCCAACATGGCTGGCTGGATGTAAGGCTCCTTAGGATACCTCAGTTTTAAATTTAATGTGGCATTTTTGAATTTAGTATCTATTATTGATACATCAGATATTCTTCTAACACTTTTCCACAGATAAAAAGAATATTTGTGTCTCTCTGCTTAGAAGTCAGCTCAACTCTTTTAGGCAGCAGCTATATTCAGCTTCGTGTATTAGTGGCAAAAATAATAATTTTGAAACTGAAACTGGTGTGATCCAGCTGTTAGCAGCAGAATTCCTGAGTTCTGGCTACAGGAATGCTGCAATGAACTGTAGAACATTAGAAGCAAATGCCATCACTGTGAATGCAGGAATTAAAATTGATGTGTGTTGAAGACAGAGGGGAAAATGAATTATTGCACCTGAACACACTGCATGGAGGATTCTTGTTGAACCTTAATTCTGATACACACTGACAAACACCAGGAAGCTGAAACTGGAGACTGATCTGTAATGCCAACCTTTGCTGGGTTTTCCATATTTCAGCTTCCACAGAGTTCACAAAAAAACATTTTCCATGCTAATATGTAAATATTAGATATTTGAATTATATACGAAGGGGTCTGATTTCCTTGGGATGAGTTTAACATATTGACAGCAAAGTCAGCAAATGAAGTCACAGAAACCCGAGGGCCATTAAAAAAGCAGAGGAAATCCATGGTATTCATTACTCTCTGGGGTTGGGAACAAACAGAGCCATGTAGGGAGGAAAGCTTCACCTGTGTGCTGGAATTCACATGTGATAATTAAATTGCCTATTACTGCCTTTATAAATTGTGTATTGCCTGTTATTATTGCCTGGCATAAATTGTATAGATGCACAGAGCATTTGCAGGTGTAATTGAAATTCAGATTGGTGTCTTTAGAGAGAGGTAAAAGGCATTTATGGGGTGAAAATTGAAAGTGATCAGGTTTAATTGTGGGTTTAATGGAACTTTAGTGTGGCTGCATTCAGGAGCAATAGCTGGGAGGGGATGGCATGAAACTTTTACCTCACTTTCACCTAAGAGAAAATTTGAAGTGAAAAGCTTGAGATTTGCAGCCATCAGTTCTGTTCTGTGCCAGCAGCATCAAAAGTTGAAATCATAAATCAGTGAATGGCTTGAGCCATAGAACTCCAGCCTCTTGCCTGGCAGATTCTCAGTGGCCTTGGCTCCATTGCACAAATTCTGGGAGTGTGAAATGTTTGTTAGCAGGAGTTTGGGATGTGCTGGTCCTGCATGCAGCAGCACACACTGCTAGGTTCTCAAAAACAGTTCTCCACAGTTTTCTTTGAGAATTATTTGCTATTTTTAAATGTAACAAAGCTTATTGCTTAAATCAGAAAATCATGAGGGAATATGCTGGAAAAACAAATCCTTAATTTGGTATTTTGGATTTATATTGTGACCAAAAGAGCTAATAGTTTAATTTTAATTTTGGATTTGAAAGCAAAAGCAATGGGACACTGATGACTGGAACAGAGCATCTCTGAGTATCTCTTGTTTTTTTCAGCCATTATGGCAAAAGTCAGGAACAAAAGCAGAGAGTGAAAGACTGAGATGAACATGAGTTGAAGGCTTTTCTCTGCTTTAAGGCAAAGGGTGTCAAGAAGGATCATGAGAGATGAAAAGTTGTGTCCCAACTTGCATGCAGTGATAAAAGCTGTTATGCATGCCAGGAAATCAGTCAAAAAAATGACAAAAGGGACTTACTACTGGCAGTTCTTAGAGACAACCAAACTGTTTTAAAAGGAAATCTGAAAAAATTCAGATATCAAAGTTCCAAAAAATGGAATGTGGAACTTTGCAGGTGCCTGGCAGAGTCCCTGGGAAAGGATCATGGCACACAGTCAAATGTGCAGTGCTTAAAAAAGAGATCACATCTCCCAGGATGAATTATTCAACAAAACATTGCAGGAAGTTTTTAATGCTGAGAAGGCAACTCCTGCTCCTTTCCATGAACCGTTGTGCTCAGACATCTCCTCGAGTGCTTTTAATTTGCAGTGTGGTTTCCACAGCCTGGAGTGTTTCTGTGGGGAGATCTGCATTTGGCTGGAACATCCATCCTGCTGGTTCAAGGCAAAGCTTGTACCTAAATATCCACTTTTCCAGTACTTAGCATTCTCATTGAGAGCTTTGCTGCTGTCTTGCTTTGCCTCAAATTTGCTTTTATTTCACCAGAACACTTCTTTTAACTTTTATTTTGGGATGTGCATTTCTGAGATTTTGTCTATTGTGCTTTAAGGTGGTTTCTGGTGGAGAATATCAGTGCACAGAATCCACTGAGTGTTCCTAAGGACTTTGGGATGCGTGCTGTAGGGCCAGAGAAATATTAATAATATGAGAATAATATTCTCATATTATTGATGAGAAATATAGGTGGGAAAGCCCAACATGGAGTCAGCTCTACAAATATCAGAGGGGAGGAAATTTATTCTTCTAGCACATATCAGTGGTGTTTGGTGCCTGAAAAGGGATGTGATGTAAGCTCAGGCAGATGGTTTCATACATTGGTGAATTTTATTCCTCTCTCCCAGTGCCAGCGTTGGAATACTATTTCAGAACACTGTTCAAAGGTAGAGTTACTGCAGAAGATGGAGAGCCCCACTTGTCATCTCAGGATTTAAACCTCTAGCTCATGGAGCCAGTTGTTCTGATAACAGCACTAGAAAGTATCTAAACCTGATTCTGCAGCTACAAAGGTCTGCCAGACTGCCAGGTGCTGTTTGGGAGATTAATGGAAAAACTGGAGGATGGATATTTAGAGGATCAGACTGTATTCCAATTTATTTTTGTGCTAGGATGTGAACTTTTCGGAAAATCTCATTCTTCCATGAAAGCTATGTTTCTTTCCTTTTGGAAGGCTGAAAAAGAAATATGTTCTCTGAAGTTATGTACTTCTCCTCATATATATTTACATGGTCATGATCCCTGTGCTATGAACATCTTCCAGTATTAAAAACTCTCTTCATCCTCCCAACGTGCCAGGTCAATAGGCTTGGAAAATTAATTCTCTCTTTCTTCATCAGCTGTGTTGTGTGTGCTTATGTGAAGATATTACCCTAGGAGGTGCAAGCACAGAAATTAATAAAGCATTTAATTTTAATGAGATCCATGTTATGAAATGATGTTTAGTTACTGATGTCGTCCAGCCTGGAACAGACACAGCAGTACTGGGGTGTTTGATCCCTGGGTCTGGCTGAGAATCAGGCAGAAAACTCCTGCCCAGCTCCTCCTGAGTGCAGAACAGGTTTGAGTGGTATGATCAGAACCACAGGTTGGTTATTTTGTCCTGCTTCAGCTGTGGTGATCAAGGGCAGGGCTCCTGATGGGTGCCTCCACACAACTCTTGTGCCATGATTTATCCTTCCCCAGTTCTGCTGATTTGCTTTTTCTCTGCCTTTGTGTCTCCCTTCTCACTCCAGTCTTCTCCAGAATAAACAACCCAGTGTTCTTTTTTTCCCACTGCACCAGCTTGTCTACTCCCATACCCAGATTTGGTATTTCTGGTGCTGGTTTTCAGTAATGCTGGCCTGACAGGGTTACCTGGCCATTGGTGCCCCTGTGACATTCCCCTGTAGGACTGCAGTGCTTCCCTGAGCCCAGTGTGAGCTTTATTCCTCTGAGCTGTGTGTGGAGCCTGGCCATTTCTCACAGTGCCACCTGTAACTCCTGTCAGCCTCTCCCTTTATTATCACTCCTGGCTGATTTCTCATGTCACAGCCAGAATTTTCCATGTCCTGTTCAGTTGCCCAGGCCAGACTGACTCATCTGCCTGCAGCCCCAATACCAATTATTCTGAGCAGCCTTATTTCAGTAATGAGTGTTGGATATGAATAAGTGAAGAGGATTCTCTCCTTTGTCAGTGCCACCTTCCCCTGGTGATGGTCAGCTCATGGTCAGGGCGTGACAGCCGTGGGAGGCTGATGTCCTGGGAACTGGGAACAAATGGCCACACAGGTTCATGAGGAGGCAGTGGGCAGATTTCTGAATTTGGAACCAGCTGCTTTATGATCAGGATGTGTGTGGTTTCCCTCTGGGATGGAAATTGCAGAGATAAAGCTTGTTTCTCCTGAATTCCTGTGATAAAATGGGAATCTGATAGGAAAGGGGACTGTTTAGTCTCTCTCTGGGGACTGCACATGGTCTTGTGTGGTGTGCACACTTGTACAGGAGAAATTAAACCTCTCTTCCTCCCAAGTCTCCTCATACTTATCACGAGGCACCTTCAGGGCTTGAACAGCAACCTTGATATCCAGATATTTCTGGGTTTTATCTGCCATCTTCCCAGTGTGTGTATCATGAGGCGTTTTTATTTTTGTTTCCAAATAGCTGGAAAAAATGATCCACTCTTGGGAACCATTGAGAATGTCTTTGAGATGTCTGCAGTTGCACTGTGCCTACACAGTTGTGTGTATATATAGGCAGAAGGATCATTTGCTTAGTGGACCAGAATGAATAAGTGAGTGTGATTGGAAGGCTCTGGCTGTTATGAAAGATTTTGAGAGAAATAGAATGGTATGAAATAAGAGAGAAATGCTCTATGTTTTCAGATTGTCATTCTTCATGTAGTAAAACTGATTGTTTGGCACAGATTTCACTTCACCTCACTGCAGGTGTTTGAATGGTCTGGTTAGAATGAATCCTTTAGAGCTGGTGTGCAGCCAGGGAGAGGAAGGCAGCAGTGGCCAAGGAACATTGTAGGTATCTACACCAGGTCAGGCAGGCTGCTTTTTTGGGAGCTACTGAACCCTGCCTTGACTATATAGCTAAAGCTTTGATGACTAAGTTAGGCTAAATGTCAGATTTCAGATTGCTGGAACTACTGAACTGAATTCTTCCTTATTGCATGTGTGTTGATTTCTAATTTTGGTTGTCAGCTGCAGAAGCATGGTGTGAAGAAAGGAGTTCTGTGCCTGCATTAGGTTTAAGTCACCTGTCTTTCAAGTGTCTGTGTGAATACAAATGCATTCAGTGGATCCTTCCTGCCTGGATGAATGCTGTTACACAAAAGGAATTGGCAAAGAAAAGCCTGGTAAGAGAAATAACAACTCGGGAAAAATCCCGGTTGGAAATTCATGGAAGGTGCATCTTGAGGAATATCCCTGTTAAATCCCTGTGTGGTGAGAGCAATTCATTTTTCCCAAGATTATGTTTAGAAGTGGAAAACTTTGTGAATGCAAAACAGGTTCAGGAGGGAGCTGGGATTTCCAGGCAGTGTCAGAGAGGGATGGCACAGACAGAGCAGCAGAGGAATTCTGCTGCCATCAGCTCAGGATTCACTTCCTGGCTGGTGAGTGTGGGTAGCTGAGCTGGCTGGAATGTTCCAAATTCACCAGGAAAGATCAAGGGTTCTCTGCAATCTCCCTTTGGGCTGAACAAATGCAGCTTGCCTGGTTTTGAGAGTGCCATTTTTGAGTCGTGGGGAGCTCCTTCTCCAGCAGGGTCTCAAAGAGAGGATAAACCAAGGTGTGAAATTCATCTGTTCTTATGAACTTGGTGACTTTGTTCAGCCTTGGACATGTTGGAAAATGGGATTGTGCCTGCCAGAGGCCAGAGTGCCAGGTGGAGTGTGATGGATCTGTGACTTAGCCAGAAATCCCTCCAGGATGCAGCCAGGGGAGAAATGCTCCTGGTGACATCAGAAGGAAAGGTGAACCTGTCCTGGAGGAGAAAGTTGTTATCATCATAAATAAAGGGTGGCACACACTCTTTCCTTACATTTCTGTGCTCCTGCATTACCTCAAAAGCTGTGTATCTTTCCACATTTCTCCCTCTCACTGGAAGCAGGGACACGAAGCCTTTCTCCAGCATCCTGTTCTCTTCCGGGCCTGTCTGCCCAGGATTTGCAGCTCTGGCTCTGTCCCTATGCCCTTTGCATGAGCTCTGGAGTGCCCAAAAACCTTCCATGCCTGGGGAGAAATGCTGGGCCGTGGCACCTATGATGTGTAAATCAGCAATTCCAGCTGCCTGGAGAGCACCAGCTGGAGTTTGTCCTCACAAAAATTGGCATTGCAATAGGATGGAGCAGCCCAAAGCAAAACCTGCCCTTCTCATGAGTGAAATAATTCAACTTTGGTGAACTCAGCTGTGAAATCTGAATTTTGAAAATAGCAAGTAAGGATATATAATTCATTATATATTTAATGAAATAACAACCTTTAAATGTAGAATTTACCATCAGTGGCTTCCAGTTTAATCTTTCTGAAGGAATCACAAACATATGTTTTGCCTCTTTGAAAAGCTATTCTGTAATTTTGCACAGGGCTGTCTCTGATGTTTTCTGTCATCCTTTCACCATTTGCTTTCGAATGCTCATTTGCTGCCTGTGCCTGGTAATGATACAATGACTCAAAACAAGAGAATGTTTTGGGAAATGTATGGATTTAAGTGGGCGTAATTTACTTAAAATAACATAACTGTTTTTGTAACACTACTTTCTGATTGAGCCATTGTGCTGCAAATAACTTGAAATAAGGACAATGGGGATCCCCAGTCTACAGGGGAAAATGTTGCATTTATCCCACTACAGGCCTCAATAAGTTGCAAAAGATACATTTTTTAAGAGGCTTTTCCAATTGGTGTCCTTTAAATTCCACCCTGATAGCTTTGAGTTTCCCACTGTCCTTTGGGCTGGCTGTGGATAACAGATTTGTGAGGGCATCTGCCAGGTTGAGGAAGCTCTCCCAGCACTTTCTGAATCCTGCTCTTTGATCACCAAAAGGGTCGTTAGGAAATTAAGCAGACCCAACCTGGGGAGATAAAAGTGGGAGTGACCCCTGGCATTTCTTGTTTAACTTTCCACTGGTTGTTGCTCCTCATTTTTACCTCATTAAACATCTGAATTTGCTTAGTTACAGCCACCAAATACTGAGTATAATAAGGGTTATTCCATTGAGTGGAAAGGGTCATGAGGTGTGTCAAATACCTTTCACGTGCTTGTGCTCATTAATTCTGATCAATTTTTTAAAGCTCTCTCTTACGTAAGACTAAGTGGTTTGGTTATTTTTAGTCTTTCATTGAAGATATTATCCTGCTCTACATTCCTTACACCTCCTTTTCTCAGTTCACTGGACTTTTTAATCTTGCATGTAGGTTGGAACTCATTCAGGGCCATGTTTCTGTGTGTTGGGTGTTCTGTCCAGGGGTTAGAGCCTGCTCACCATAGAAGAGGAGTGAACCTGCAGCTTCTTCCTCCAAACAGGGAGGGCACAATAATTATGGCAATTTTACATAGGCTGGATGTTTTGAGGTTTTGTGTTACATTGTTGTTAGTTTGTTGGTTTGGGTTTTTGTGGTTTTCTTTCTTTTGATCTCCAATGAGCAGTAGAAATGTCGAATCTCTTGAGCAGTGTTCAGATGCTGCCAGAGTGAAGGGTTTATAGGAAATTTCTTGCTGCTTTTGTGGTGCTGATCCTGCAAAGTGCAGAGCACCCCGAGAAAGGAACACAAAATCACCATCTTTGGTGTGATCTGCCCTTTCTGAAGGCAGAGCTGGAGCAGCAGCCAGAGCCTCTCTCAGTGGCACAGAGCCTGCTGAGCTCTCACCAAGAGGATCTGCCTGTGCCCCCTCTGCTCTGCTCTGCTCTGTGTAAATTCAGCAATGATCAATGCATCTTCTGCATAAACAGGAGCTTTGACTTCTGGAAAGAATCTGCAAAGACTGCCTCAAACATTTGCCTACATCCACTGCAGGAAAGGTCAGGGAGAAGCAGCTCAGCAATCTCTGTGTAGTCAAGCAGTGACACAAGAATTATTTTGGGGTTATGTGTGGTAGTGCTCAGCCTGAGATGTAAAGCAGATGCTGATGTTCCTCATACAGGTGCTTGCAGAGATTGTCCCCTGCTAATCCTCCCCTCCCCTTATTATCTCTCCCCTCTTTGCTGCAGTTGCAATCTTCTGATTAGTGCCTTATTTAGTTTGGAAATGCTCTCAGGCAGCAGAGCAAGCCAGGAGTGCTTGTTTCTGCATCTGTAGATTATACATGCTCAATGTTTAGACTTGGAACATGCAGCAGGAAGATACCACTAGATAAAAAATACCAGACAAAAGTCTGCATGCTGGAGCTGGAACATATTACTTTAGATACCAAACAACTCAGTAAAATGATTTTCCTCTATGCAAAGGGCTATAAAAATATGACCCTAAATCTGTTAATGCTGTAATACCTCTAGATCACAAAGGTCAAATTTGAATAAATGAATCGTTTTGGTTTTGTTTGTTTGGTTTTTTTTAGGTATCTTTTAATATCACCCTGAATATTAACCAAGGCACTGTTGTCCTTTGTTGTGTGGCATGGTTTACATCCATGTGGTTTGTCATTTTCTGATGTTCACAAGGGTTTCCTTTCCCTTGGTTTGCAGAGCATGTTGTGTATGAAGTATCCTTGTGAGATTTTGTGGATGAAAGGAAATAGAGAGAGAGAGAGAGAGGATGGAAATGCCTTTTATTCTTCGCTCAGTTCCAATTTTGCCTTTTTTTGCATGATCTCTTTCTAACATCACAATGGTGCCAAGTTACAAGGAGCCCTCCTGTTTGAGTACTTTTATTTTGTCTAAATTATTTAAAAATGAGGTAACATTAATTAGATGACTGAAATTAGGAGAAACACCAACATTTTCTAGTTTTACTTACTTAATTCTTAGTATTTGATAGGACTTTTTGTATAGTTTGTTTCAAAACTTTCCTTTTCCATTGGATTTGGTGATGTTTTGTTGGTATAACTCCAAGCAGCAGGGGAAGAAAAAAAAGTCCCATTTTAAAAATAGAAAAATGTGGTTTTTAGAAGTCTAAGATTAATAGCTGAAATCAAAGTCAGTTTTGACACTTGAAGCATCTTCTAATACCTTTTCCTTTGAAACTGCCTGCATTTCAAGGAGGGAGTGCATCTTTAATTTATTGGGATATTGCATGCATAATCCAAAATTAGGTAAATGCAGCTTAAAGCAAATTAATGCCTTTCTGGAAAGCAACAAATAGTTTTTAAGTGGCTTTTGTGTGTGTGCTAATGTCTGGTTTTCACTGAGGATAATGTACCTGTGGAAATTAGATTATATTTATATATTTATATATATATAAATTGTATGGCCAGTACCTGAATGAATCTTTGATTTGGTGAATTTTCCCAAGCCTACACAGCCTCAGAGATAACAGCAATTCTGCAAAGTGTGGGGCTGGATGGCCTCACCCAGCCTGGCAAAATTGCCACTGTCTATTGTTTATCAATGATCTGTGTTTAGATCTGGGTGCAAAATTTGATTTCTTTTTGTGTTGGTTTGTGTGTGTCTGCCTTTATTGAAATGTCTGTTGTGTGCAGCTCAGCTCCAGACCCATCTAGAGATCCCTGTGTGCTTTTTAGCCATCACCTGCTGTAAATGGGAACAGACTGCTATTTCTGGGCTGACAATACCATGAGTTGTGGAAGAGCTCTGATTGATTTTTCTAGGATGAAGCTATTGAAATTGCAGCCTGTGAATTATTTAGGTATCATATGCTTGTACATATTTTCCAAATTGTGTCACACGTTTAGGGCCACAAGCAGCTCCAGCACTGGGCTGAAAGCAGCTGCAGAGTTGCTCCCTACCTCGTGCACATGTGCACACATGTGCTCCCCACAAACAAATGGGAGCCCTTTAATCTCGTTTAATCCACTTAAATTTGTGGTGCAATTGAACTCCTGTTTGGGATTACTTTGTGTGGTAAGAGAGACTGGCACTTTGAGCAGCTGCCTTCACTTGTATTTCAGAACTCTGCCCTAAAGATGGGAGAAATGATCCTTGCTGGGGGTTTAGACAAGAAGCCTTTTTTAAAAATGGCTTGGGCAGGGTGAGGCAAATCAAATTAACAGATTTGTGGATTGGTTTCTATCCCACTCTGCATTCTCAGAGAAGGAATCTGGAGACCCTCTAATACACTGAGGATTATTGTTGAAGTGTAAGGGCTTAATTTCTGTAAAGAAGTTACATTTAGATTGCTCACTAAGTTCTCATTCACCAATGAGGGAATGACAAGCAGCAATGACAGGTTTGTCAGAAGAATCCAATTTATTGAGTTACAGTTAATCTCCAGAGAAATTTTTCAGAATTCTAGGAAATCTCACCAAAAAGATGCTTGCACCCAGGATCTGTAATGGCTGTAACAATAACTTAGATGAATGGTGGAAAAAATTTAATTTAAACAAGAAAGCTCTCTCTTGGTGTCTCCATTTGGGGATCTGTGCCTGGAGTTTGCCCAGGCAGCCTGGAGTTCCTCCAAGCAGCTCCCCACGATGTGTGTGCATGTTATTGTGAAGGTTTTGTGCTGACAGGTGCCCTAAAAATCGGTGCCCTACTTTAAAGTGATGGATCAAAGCAGTGCACCACGAGCCACCCATCTCTGGCTGCCTCCAGGTGAGCAGCTTTGGGTTTTTATTGACTTGCCCCGTGCTCTTGGAATTGCCCTTGTGCTCTGTGTTCTGCTGGAGGTTGTGTTATCCCAGGAGAAATGTGCCTTTCTGTAAAAAATACCCTTGCTAGCTGTTCCTTCAAAAAAAGGCTGATTGGGTTCTCTCAGGCTTGTTTGAGACAAATACAAATACTCTTATCAGCAAAAAGGTGTTTGTCACTGGTGCTCTGCTGCTGCTTTTGAGTTTTGTGGATGTTTCACTGAGCTGTGGTTGAAGGAAAGTGCTCCCTGGCTTGATTTCTGGTGCCACCAGAAACTCACCTCCAGAAACCAAAAAGGATTCTTTGAGAATTTCTTTGGGCTTTCTTGTAGCTTGAAAGTCACAAAAGAAAAAAATGCAAGTGTTTTGAAGGGAATTCCCCTCTTAACCCCTCCTCACCCTAATGAATTTATCTCCTGGTAGAATTTGTGACTCAGCTGAGTTGACCTCTCTTCAATAATCACACCTTTCACATTAGATTCTGGCTTATTATTTAGTAGGGTTCATGCTCTTCCCCCCTCTTCCTCCTCTCTAAAAAACCCCCAAATGTGACCCCTCAGTCTGGTTCTCTTGAACCCACAGTTACAGGAGAGAAACATCCCAGGCTGGGTGGATTTTTGTGTCTGCTGAGGATTTTCAAACTTGGAGCTTTCTAGATTCTCCTAGACAAGGTTTGAGATGCCTCTTTGGTGAAGGAGGCAGAACAGAGAGTTGCTTTAAACCCCACATTTATCACTAAATAGGAATATAATTTAGTTTTACTACAAGTACAGGATCGTGTCTTTTGATTAAAAACCCCAACATGCAAAACAAACAGTGCCCTTTCCTTTCTCCCTACCTTCCACGAAAAAAAAAGCCACAAAGCAAAAAAACTCAAAAACCCCCAAACCACCCTAAACCTGAACTGTCTTCACTGAAAATCAGCATTTTCAAACAGAAAAGTCAGGGAAATCCTAGGAATTTGTATCTCACTGTCTGGATCTCTTGTACATCCAAGGTCTGTGCATTCAGAAGAATGATCTTATTAGGAAGCAATGAGTTTGCAGCATACCCTGAAATATGGGATTTTTGCATGGAAAGAGCTATTTATGAGGTGATTTTAAGGGAGAGCTGTCCCATGCTTTATTTCAGTAAGGAATATAGTATTTAGGGAATTATTATTGCCTCTAGAGTTTGCCTTATTCATGAGGCAGGAATGCATTGTGCTGCCTGTCCTACCAGCATGGAACCTTCCTCAGAAAATGCAAAGCCTGAACAGTGTTGGCAAAGTCACAATCATTTGCCATGCAGTGTCAGGAGTTAATTTTCAAGTGTAAATATTTAACTTGGAGGCATTTGATGCTGGAAGTGAGAGCAGCTTGTGCACTTGTGCTCTTCATTGAAATGGACTTTTTTTCGCACTGCTAGGAGCTCATTGCATCTCCTGTTAGTGGCATGCAGAAAAAAACCCCTGGTTTTTGAGGGGGGAAATAAAGGAAAACCAAGATCTTGTTTCAACTGAGAATGATATTTTTGTTTAGGTTTTTAAAGAAATGTTTAATCTCAACTGTGGCAAACAAACTGGCCTAAATCATGTGTTTTCTATGTGTGTGTGTGTTCTGAAACCCCCAAACAATTTACAGGGGAAATTCTTTAACCCTCTTATCTGGGCTAAAAACTACACACTGAGTCTTAGCCTGATGTGGTATTTCAAAGTGTATGTGTGTTTTATGATTTTTGTTGTAGAAAAAAAACCCAGTAAAAGTTGCAATCCACTTTTCATTCTAATTCCTACCTCTACTTCCAGAATGCCTTCAGAAAAACTTTCTATTTGGGGAAAAAAACCCTGGTATCACTTTAACTGTTAGATATCAGCATTAATGTCTTGTCAACTTTTCTTTAAAAAGGCTAATAAGGAAAAATATTCAAATCATGCTTGAAAGAAAGAGTTTTAGGTGTGTGCAGCCTTGCATTCACTGCAGGAAATTTCCAGGCATGGCAACTGAAAAGTTACTAAAGACTTCTGGAAAAAGACCCTGTTTTCTCATATAAATAAGTGAGTTTATTTCATGTCAAGATTTAAATTTTGCGTGTGGCTGGTCCTTGGCCTGAAAGTCTTTTAGGCTTTTAATGTTTGAAAAGTGAAGTTTTCAAACCAAAGGAAGAGTTCCAGGTTGGTGGCCCTGAGGATCCCACCGTCCCCCCAGCGTGGATGATGAGCACAATGAAATGGGATGGGAAGTGCAAATGGGAGTCCTGTGAGGTGCTGGTGGAGCTGTGATCACCCAAAATCTGGAGTGAGGCAGGGTTTACTCACAGGCATCTCTTGATGGATTAACTGATGGAATAAATCCATAATCTTTCTGTGCAAAGGCTTTTCTTCATGTCAAACTTCTTTTAAACTAACAAAAGAAACCACTGCTCAGTGGAAATCTCACCTCAGGTGGTTGCAGACAGAGGTTTTTTCTGGCCTGGCCTAACAGACTTGAGAGTGTGGAAGGTACAGCCTGAATTTTTCTTCCTGCAAAGCCCATTGCTTATTGCCTGTGAGTCTGGTGATAGATGTTACCTTTGTGTTCTTTGAAATAAATACAGCCTGAGTCTGTCTGGAGAGGGGGTCCCAGAGTTGCCCCACTGCAGCCCTGGCCCTGCTGAGCTGAGGGGAAGGGTTATTTGTGGGTTTTATCCCTGTTTATCCACTCCATGGTGCTGACTGCACCTCAGTGGGAACAAGGCAGAATGACAATATCAGCTTCTGTTCTGTTGGGGATCCAGTACAAACCCCCAAGGCTTTTCTGAAAATAATTTGGGCAGATGATTCATTTTGCTTAAATACTTTGCATTTGTCCCTGCTGAACTCCATCCTGTTTTAAAGGCTTTTTCCTTCAATTCCTGCAGTTAATTTTAAATTCAGATCCTGTCCTTTGGTGTATTTGCTTTAGCTCCCAGCTTCACAGTTACCTGCTTGTTTAATAACACAATTCACCATTTAATCATCCAGATCATTAATTGAGCAGAGCCAAAACATGGAACAGAATCAGATGCAGGGCAGGCCCTTGGGTACCTGCCTGTGGCACATGCTCCAATTTAGATGTACAGCAATGATAACTGCTCTCAGGCATCCCCTGCTTTCATACTCACCATATACCAATTATTTTCTTGCTTTTATGTCCCTGGAATTCTTATGAAACTCTCATACAAGACCTCATAAAATTATTAATAAAATCAGGAGGCATGGACCCTGCTGCTTCCATCTTGCCTGTGAATTCTGTTGCTCATTTCTGGAAGAAACTGGTTTTCTTTGATGCAAATTATTCATGACAGGTGCATGTCTCTTGCTCTTTTTCTACCTGTTCTGCAAGTATTTTCTGATGCTTGCTTATTTTACTCATTCCATTTATTATTATTTTTGAAACTGAAGTTAATCTGGATGTAAATTTTCCCTCCTTCTATGTTTATTTTTTTTTAAACTGGGGATTCCATTTACTTTTTCAGAGTCCTCTGAGATCTCAGAGTCTTCCATGAGTTCAGACCAGCAGCCAACAGCTTTGGGGTTACTTCAGAAAGTGCTTGAAATATTCTAGGACATTTTAGGTGCAGTACCAAAGTAGCTGAAAGCATGGACATTACCCAAGAACTTGTTTCCCTTCTACAGCTGGAAACAAGACCTGTTTTGGTTTGGAGATTATTTGTGCCAGTCATCAGCTCTTGATGGGCTTTTTTTAGTAAAAATTGATGAAAAACTTCATGTGATACTTAATCCTTCTTCCAATCATGTATCAAATGCTCTCCTGTTTCCATTGGTTAATGGATCAATGTTTTCCACATTCTTCCTCATTAACAGATGATCTCATGCCCTGACTTTTTTTGGTGTGTTGTTCTTCCTGCTTCTGATTTTGGCACCTCTCACTCCAATATTCCATAACATTTTTCCTGAGTGCTGGAGCTGCTCTCACACACGACCTTGGCAGTGTGAGCAGTTTCCTCCTGGCTGTCTGCTTTCACTCTGAGCAGCTCACACTGAGTTACCCAATCTCACCTTTCTCTGTACCCAGCTCTCCTCTGCTCAGGGGGAAACACAGCTGTGCAGTTTCAAGGTGTGCACTTTTAGGATTCTGCTGTTTTAAAGTGATGGAGAAAAAAAACCAAGACACTTCACATCAGGATCAGTCTATTTTCATTGGAATAATTAATCTAAGCACAAATTTTCCATAAAACAAATGTATGGCTGACTAGATGAAGTCAAACCCCCTCAGAAGTTGTGATTCCATTATGTCTTTAACTCGCCCATGTCTTGTGTCAAATTTTCACTGCAGAGTTGGGTTTTTCATGATTTTTTTTTGAGATAGTTAATAGGGGGCATGACAGATGGCATTAGAATGAAAACACTACTTATAAAACTATAAATGGCCATCACTGTGTATTTTAATAGTGGTTTTAGTAATGACAGTTTTGATGATTTATTTGTAAGCTTTCAACATCAGGTGCTTTGTGCAATGTGGTTTGTCCCTCTGTAGGACACGAGACACTCAGGTAACTCAGGAGCTCAGCCACCAAGGCTGGGCAGTGAGCAAAAGAGCCCCAGCCTCTCTTTATTCTTATATTTATACCTTTTTACAGACAGTTATGGATTGGACAAGGACGTTACCACCTCTGAAATTCCATAGGTGAGAAACACAGCCCATCACATTCTCCAGCCCAGAAAGAAGAATGAAAAACAACATCCAAAGTACAAAACAATCCTTGGCCGGTTATAGAAACATGGATTGTTTACACAAAATCTGTGAGAGCCTTTGCTGCCAACTATAAACACAGCACTCTAGAAAAATCAGGGCGACAGTGGTTCATTTCCTGTTGCAGGGCAGCCTCACCTGTTACTTTTGTGACCCAAGTCTGACTTTTGAGACCTGTGTTTCTGTTGTTTCTGCATCTGTTTTAGTTCTGCAAATCTGCACTTTTTTCACAAGTGAAACCCTTTTCCAAAGACTTTGTAATCAAACTTGTTCACCTATATGGACTTTTCTGCATAATTATATTTGGATGCTTAAATTGATGATCTGTGGCACAGAAGGGCTTGAGGGAGCAGAGTTTTGTGCACCAGTTGGACACAGTCAACAACAGAAATTCTTGCTGAAGGGTGGTAGGGATTAGCAGGGTGGTGATTCTGTGGATCACAGTGCTCAGGGAGTTATTGCATTTGGGTGGGGGCTCAATCTCCATTTCCCAGCTCAATAAGGGTGAATTTGGTGGTGTGAAACTTTATCTGTGGTGGGGAAATTGAGTGGAGAATTTCACTGCTGTGCTGCAAAAAGGAAAAAACCCAAATCCAGGAACTGCAGCTCTCAGGTTGCAGCAAAAATTTTGTGGTGGGGGAGAAATGAGTGCTGTAGGTGAAATTTCAGCAGAACTGTGTTCTCCTTCCTTCCCAGGGATTAACCCTGAGCATTTAGATTATAGGGTGGAATTTCATTCTCCCTGAAGCTTTGGCTGTGCTGCCTTTGAAAATATTTTGCTCAGTTCTTGAATGTGGCTGTGGGAGCTTTGCTCTATTATTGAAGCCATTTCTATAAAGTACCTCCAGAACAAGTCATTTGTCACTGCCATTAGTCATTTACTACAGATCCTGTCTGCAGCCTCTGAGCTTCAGAAAACAGACAGATCCTTATCAGTAATCAATACTTGCAATATTTGTTAATATAAATCTGTCATTACTGACTCATCATTTGAAATTAATCTGAGACAAAGCACTTTGTTATGGGACTGCTGATCATATTAGGAGCAAAACCACCAATAAAACCACTGAAAGCTGGATCCTTAACTTTGCTGGCACATCAGAGCCAAAATGCATGGACTTGGATCCTCGTGTGGATCTAACTAATAAGAAAAAATAATGAAGATGCTTGACACATTCCCAAATTGCAGAAAGGTCTTCATTAAGAAGCAGCAGCTGTTTGTTTACAGGAGCACATGGTCCAGTCAGCATGATAAGAACACTGTGGAGAGGGATCAGCAAGTTTGCTTTTACTGGAAAACACACATCCTTCTTCTCCACTCTAATGGGTCAGTATTAAAGAAGAGCTGGAGTTGGAGAATAATTAGAGTAATTTTCCATTTATTTTTCCTTTCCAGCATGCCTCAGGCTAGGGAGGTCAAATAGATGCTGAGAGAAAAACTGCATCTGGAGCTGGTCTGAAAATAAATATGCATCCCATGAGTGGTGCTGTGTGCAATTTGCTTAGCCTTAGAAAACTAAGTTTGTCTGCCACTTGATTGCCTGCTTCATCGAGGAAATCTGCTTAGCCTGGAGGATTCTGAAAGCTCTTTTTTCCTCGTTTTAAAAATGTGAGGGATGTGAATTAACCATTTCCCATTCCTTGTTTCTTCCAGCTTTCCCTTTCACACACCAGAGTCACATTGCTCATCAGCCTCCTCGGACTGGTTTTGCAGAGAGCACAGAACAGCTCTGGGTTTCCCTGCTCTGTACTGAGACTGGAAACCTCATGGCACTGCCTGACACAAAATAACCTCTGACACTGTTGTGTCCTTCCTTGCGATTCAGAGAGGTGAATTTACAAACCCTGAGTGCTTTCTAGGCAGAGGCATATCCTGTTGCACTCACTGTGTGTCAATGTAATTGTATTTATTCCACCTGCTTTAATTCATTTGTAGTGCAGTCAGTGCTGTGATACCTTGGCACTGCACATCCAGCTATGAAATATGCATCCTGAGTAATTATTTCCATTCAAGGAGAGCTTGCCAAGTCCCTGCTTTTTAAATGTCTTTCATCTGATATTGTAAATGAAACAGTGTTACGTGGTCTTCCCTTTGCTTTGTCTGATAGTCTACAGGAGCCCATCTGTCCTACTCAGTAACACCCTATTTCTGCACTCATTTAAAGTGGAACATGCTCAACAGGAGGCTTTGGGCTTGCTTTGAAACGGGTGATCTCACTCCTGCCTGGGTTCCCACTCTGCCCCTCGTGTGTGCAGTTTCTGTGCTGAGGTGGGAATGGAAGCACCAGGCTCAGGAGGGGCAGGGTTTTGAAGCTGAACTGAGGAGGAATAAGATCTGCTGGGCCCTCAGGCCTCCTTTTACCTGCACCTCAACTCATGGGCCACAGGCAAATTCACAAGTCCACAAAAAAGTAAAGTGCTCTCCTAAATATGATAGAGGACACACCTAAGCAAGGCATTCTTCTGAATCAAAGTTTGCTGCTGCCACTCTGTGTGGATTCTGTGTTGCACTTTTAAAACAGGGCTTACATTTTCTTCTGTGAAGTCTCTGGGTTAAATTCAGTCAATCTTTCACAAGTTCTTGCAGAACTCAACTGAAGTATGCTCCAAAGAGTAAAGGAATCTGTTTTGAGGTTTCAAAATTTGCTCCTTTTGAGGTGAATGAAGTTTTGAGTCCCAGGAAAAGCCTTATTGAGGAGGCATAGGTGATTTGGCTGCCTTTACTGAAACACTGGAACAATTGCACTAACTTGAATGAGTGGCTTTCTTTTTTGTACTACTTTATTTTTTGTACTTCTCATTATCAGCCACCTGTCACCTGTGGTGTGTATTCCATTATTATGGTTGGGCAAATGCATGAAATTCCTCATTTTCGGCTAAAGAAACTGTAAAACTTGGCGCTGCTAGGTTTTAGCATTCTTATTAATTTGTGCTTTTAAAATAAATTTCTCCATTGATTCAGTAGTTCATCTG
Organism: Drymodes brunneopygia; assembly: GCA_013400955.1. Classification (NCBI taxonomy): domain Eukaryota; kingdom Metazoa; phylum Chordata; class Aves; order Passeriformes; family Petroicidae; genus Drymodes; species Drymodes brunneopygia. Next base: position 281,639 of record VZTZ01002412.1, read on the forward strand.
TCAGTTTATCAGGGTAAGGAATTGGTTCCAGTTTCTAAATACCTGTTGGCTGGCCTAAACTCTCTGCACAGGAACAAACAGAGCACAGAAGCCACGAGCCCTCCTTTGTGTGCTGCTTTCTGCTTCACTGCACCTTCTGCTCAGGCTGTCCTTAGGCCCATACATATGTACTGTTTGCAGGGAGAACTAAAATTACTGGTAAGATTTTGCTTTACCTTGAGGTAATCTTGGAAAACATAAATTTTTTTATGCCAGGAATTGAGAATCTCATTGGGGTCCTTTGCCACATGCCAGGTTTCACAGTGCTGCATGTCTGAGTGAGAAAGGGATGAGGAGCAGCCTCACCTCTTGGGCTTTCAAGCAGCCTATCTTGCAAAATGTGTGTGTAAAAAAGGAAAAGGAAGGATGGTTTCTTTTCTGTGGATCTCTGGAGACTGCACTGATTGGAGGCACTTGGAAGAGCTCAGCATCCATCAGTCTTGTTGGGAATCTCTGGTGAGACAAGGGATTGCATAGAAATGTTACTTTACAATGAAGAATTTGAATCACCTACAATACCCTACACTGAAGGTTTATTAAAACCACTAGCTACCTCTTCCACTGTTTAAAAAAAAAAGTCTTCACAAATTTCTGTGATTTATCTCATTTTTAATTTTTTTTTCCCTTGCAGGTTCCAACTATGGGAGTCCCCGCCCAGCTCATGCCAACATGAACGCCAACGCAGCTGCAGGCCTGGCCCCGGAGCACATCCCCACGCCAGGGGCAGCCCTGTCCTGGCAGGCTGCCATCGATGCTGCCAGGCAGGCCAAGCTGATGGGCAGTGCTGGCAATGCCACCATCTCCACGGCCAGCTCCACGCAGAGGAAGCGGCAGCAGTACGGCAAGCAGAAGAAGCAGGGCAGCACCACAGCCACGCGGCCGCCCCGGGCCCTGCTGTGCCTCACGCTCAAGAACCCCATCCGCAGGGCCTGCATCAGCATCGTGGAGTGGAAATATCCTTCTGTGCTTGCCAGCTGCAGGGCACCCAGCGGGCACCTCAGCTCTGCTCACTAACGGGGGCAATCCCTGAGGGGGAAGGCTCCACGTGCAGCACACCGACGGTGGTGATGCCTTTGCTGGGATGGTTTATGCTGAGGGGGGAGCAGAGGGATTAGAGCTGAAACCTCAGCTATACCCAGGTGTGAGAAAGCACTGGAATCTTAAATGGTAAAGCTCAGTGGTTGAATTCTGCTCTTTGAACACTGCCCAAGCTGAAATGTGTGGGAGATGTTGAAGGTATCTGAGTTCAGACCCTATGGATTGATAGCAGCTTGATAGCAGCTGCTGGCTCTCCCTTTTTCATTTTTATTGGTTTTTTTTAGAGGTGCCACCGGTTCAAAGCTCTGGTACTTTGAATAGTGCACTTTTTTGGTAAATGTGTGACATCACATTTTCTACAGTATGGAGAAAAGAATGGGGCAAAAGGACAAAGTAAACAAAGCCCAAAGGTGTTCAGTGAGACCCTGAGACAGGGCTGAGAAGTGTTAATTCTATTGGAATTCCAGTTAAAGGAGCAAGACTCAGCCATGCACAGTAAGGGATAATGGCTATCTGGAAGAAGGGAAAAAGAAAGTTAAAGCAACCCTACAATGTGTACAAACTGTGCAGAGACAGACCCAATAGTCTGAACTAGAGACAGACTGTCTCAGGTGATGGATGATAAGCACTGACACAGAACTGCAGGGTCTGGGGCTCCGTGCTGCTTCCCTGGGAAGCCAGGGACAGCCTGATCATTGCCTTGTTGTGTGCAAACAGCCTTTTTAGTCACCCAAGTCTGAGCAGTGCAAGCTGGAATTTGGTGTGAAACTCAGCTTAAAATGAAGGATGCCTCCACTGCATCCTCAAAGAGAAAGCAGGATTAACCCTGGGCAGGAAACACAAGTTAATGGGGTTCTTCAGGAAATACAGAAGGAAAAGAATGGTTTTAGGGATAGATAAGCATGGCAAGGAAAGGCAGCAGAGAACTTGGCAGTAGTTACTATGATAAAAAATGAATTAAGGCATTTAAGACAACGTGATAATATTATTCCTTTGGGTGTCTGGTGGGATGTTGGGTGAAAACAGAAATTGGGTATATTGGGTATTGCTGACATGGACATATTTTTCAGATGGAGAACTTGTTAAAAATACTCCTGTCAATCCTTCTATGTCCTTAAAGTACCTGCCTGCCTGTTCCTTGCTTTTTCAGATGCTAATTTTTAATCCCCCTGATTAAGTTTGCTACTTTTTATTGCTTCTGACATAAGTCTGATACTTTAAGCATGAGATGATGGGTGATGACTAACAGGATAAAACTGAATAGTGGTTTGCTTAGCAGCACCCCAGTAACCACATGTCTTCAGAGAGAGAACAGAGTGGCATTTGATAGGTGAATAAAATCAACAATTAATGATGGGAATGATGTGCTGTAAACCAGGATGCAGCACTGCTGAGATCAGGAGATGACCAAACAGTGCAATTAAAGCAATAAAAAAATGCTGAATCTTAGACTTTTGGGGTCTTTTTTGGTTTTAGATGAGTTGATGGAAGTACTTTTTTTTCCATCAGAACCTCTCACTGGACATCAGAGTTTGTAAACATGAAACACCTCAGTGACAAGAAGCAATATCAAAGGGTTGTGACAAGGTTTAGTTTAATTCTATATTCTGACTTTTCCTACTTGCTAAAAACTACTGAGAAAGGCTTAGCTTAATTTGCTGTACCACTAAAGCTCAAGCATAATAGCTATTAAACAAATATCAAATGCTACTTCTCCGGTGTTTCTTACCCAAATGTTACAATGTTAAGAGCCTGAATGAGCAATTGCATTTAAGGAAAAATGAAGAAGTAATTGCCTTGTTTTGCAAAGATTCAGCTGTGTATTTAATTTTCTGCCTTTTGTGCAGTGTATTTGCAGATTTTATAGAACTTAATGTTTACAGTGCAAAAAGAGAATAGAAGTAAAAGAAAATATGTGTAAACAGTGATAAGTTAATGGAAAATAATCCTGCCAAAGCAAAAAAAAAAAAATCTGGGGAAAAAAAGTAATTTAAAAAATGGAAAATCCAGGAAAATGAACTTCCAGGAAATGGAAATCCAGTTCTATAAGCAGTAAACATTATTCAAACAGCCTGAGGTAATGTCTGCCTGAGAATTCTTACTGATCTCTCATGGTTCTCCTGTTCTGAGCTGCTCTTCTCCCTCCGTGGTACCATTTATCTCCCATTATTCAGAGGCTTAAGCACAGTAGTCTGGTGAGTCTGGAACCCTTTGACTCTCCCATATGTGAAATTCAGAAAGTATTTGAGTATAAACAGCAGTCAGGTGCCTGGAATTTGTGTCCATCCCACAGCTCAGCTGAGCATGCAGAGATGTGCTGCTCCTTCTGCTGAGAGCAGCAGTCTGCTGACCAAAATCCTTCCTGCTGTGCTTACATTTGGCAGTCCCATGGCAGACAAATTCATGCTCAAATGCACTCTGTGGCACAGGTTATGCTTGGCATTCTCCCTGCTCCATCCTGCTCCTGGTTCCTCTCTGAGTTCTGCTGAGTTATCCCAGAAGCAGCCCCAGGATATTCCTGCAGGGCTGTAAATGCAGACAGACCATAAATCTGGTCTCTGGTCTGAGTTTGGGGCACTTCCCCACCACTGAAGTTGGTAAAGTGCAGTGCCAGGAGGCTGGGCAGTGGAAAAATGCCCTTTGGGTCCAGTGGGCAGCCAGGGGGGCATTGGGCTCGTGCAGGATTTCTTTGCTGAATATTCCAAATGTTTGGTTTTTCTTTTCCATCACTAAGTTGAATTTTTTCTCGGAAGGACTCTCAGCTTCCTGGTGTCTCTGATGTTTTTGTGCAGGGACATTTGTGTTCCCTCTGATGCCAAATGAAATGCAAATAAGGGAAAAAGAAATGATTTAAAAGCAGAGCAAGTATACATGGCAATGTGCAGTGTAAGTGCATTTTGTACAAGGCCTTTTTTTGCCTTAACAAAATTTATCCTTTTTTGAACGTCTTCTAACCATGTGTGCATGTATTGCTCGGGCTCTCACATTTAACTCTGAGGTATGAGACAGAAACTGAGAAAGGGGGACAAAAATACAGCAACAACAAGAAAAGAAAAAAAACCCAAAATATTTGTTAAATTTATCTGAGGATTTGTAAATCCAGATGAAAGCAAACAAGAAAAATTAATCCTGAAAGGAACAAGGGCAGTCATTATAGAACAGGTTTCTCTTATTGAAACCACAGTGCAGCCACACTGAAAGGAAAATTGGGATAATGCAATCTAAATAAGTAAAAGAAGAAAAAAACCTTGAAGAAATCTGTGTTTACTCTGGCACGCGACTGGCCTACACTGCTTTTGACATATTAGGAACATTTTTGGCTGGGAGCTCCTAAAAGCACTTAAAAAGGCATATGTTTCTTTTCAGAATATAAGGGGCTTGGAATGCTTTCTTTAAACAGAATTCTTATAAATCTTTTTTTTATTTCTCTTTATTTTTGTGTGCTCATTTTGGAATGATTTCCTTAACTCCATTCCTCAGACCATTTGAAATAATTATTTTACTGACTATTTTTGCCAATTGTGTGGCCTTAGCTATCTATATCCCCTTTCCAGAAGATGATTCCAATGCCACCAATTCCAATCTGGTAAGTCCTCCATGATGTTTAGTCTTACTATTTTGAAAGTCCTTTTGAAAATTGATTGTGGAGACTTTTGAAGGCAGGGAATGTAAATATATCCACCAAAGATTTGAACAGCATAAAAGTTGGTTTCAACTGCTATGTCTTGTCAATTCATCTTGGTTCCTGTTTCAGCTGAGCTGGTTTTGGAGAAGAATATTCCAAACAATTGCACAGGTGCTGTATGTGATGTTTAGGTGAACAAATTTCAGCGTGCTGAAAAAGAGCTTGGTAAATTTTAATCTGCAGGTATTTGTGGGAGATACCTCTTAATCAGGGATTATCTGGTGGTTTTTGTTGATTGGTGAGTAATTAATGCTTGCATTTCAGACACGTGCATTGATTTGCCTGAGCAATATTTGTGAGGTTGGGGTTTTTTGTTTGTTTCTGGTGTTGGTTTTTTTAAAAAAATTTTGGGTTTTTTTTAATCATTCCCTCTTGTTAGGGGAATAAAGCTTTTCTTCTGCCACCCCTGATGCCAGTGTTGGTACATTGGGGTTGAGCTATCCATATAGAAAGGAGGAGTGTTTACTTTAGGCTTAGCATGAAGCCATAGCAAAGAATTCTGTTCAGTAAGGGCAGAACTCAAACCAGCTCTGGAATGCAGCTCACTGAATTAGCAGAAAACATTTTTTTCCCCCTCTCAAATATGTGAATAAATCTCCTACTTGTCGGGTTGAATCAGGACAAAAACTTACTCCCAGAGTTTAGGAACAGGGATGCTATTTCCTGAATAAAATTTATGGAGACTTAAGAAATTTTAGAGCAAGAGTGGAGGAAAACAAAAGGCATCCTTCTAAAGCAGAGACAACTGGGATGGCTGACAGACATTGTAATTAAAAAGATTCATGCTGCTCTTGGAAGTCAGTCCTTTGATTTAATATCTCCTGAAGTTTCAGAAAGCACATTGCAAACTTGAGTTGTTGCTGAAACAATATTTCTGTGTTTAAAAGAAAAGTAAAGGACTTGCAGTGTGGTGCCTGTGCACTGTAACTCCTTAAAGAAGCACAAGGAGAGGAGCAGGAGGTGATGAGTGAGTGTTGTGTACAGCACACACGAGTTGGTCTTGTTCCTCTTTGGCTGCTCTCTGTTAGTGTGACAGTGTTTAACAGTGATGAATTGTGGTGTGTGTATTTAAAAAACTCCAGTAGGGCACTTCCCAAAAATGTCCAGATTTTATTTAGTAAAAAAGCAGATTCAATGGATCCCCTGGTGAGGAGAACAGGTATGTTCATTGCATGCTCTGACTTGCAAGGCTGAAAGAGGAAAATGAAGCAGATTTGAAGGTTGGAGGACTCACAGTTTGTTTTGAGTTTAATTGGGTTGTGGGTATTTCTCTTAATTCAGTGAGGAGACTGCTGGCTAAAACCAGGCTGGAAGTGTTTTTGTAATTGAATGAGATGCATTGAAACTGTTCTGCTATCAAGAAATGTGTGCACCTTGTGTTTTGAGTTTCCATTCTGCATCTGTTTTCCAAGATACCTTTTGCATCATTTAGAATGTCTATAAAACACTCAAGTTGTTTGTTGGTAGAGCTTAAAAAAACCTAGCCAAGCAAGAGTTATCATCTCAGGAAAATCTGGAAATGCTACAGCCTTGAGGATGAGGAGGAATTGTTATTTATCTAAAGAGCTGTTTCTGAGAAGTAGGGGAAGAAGAAAGTTAACTGAACAATCTGCCTGGCTCCACTTTGTTCTTCGTGTCTTAATGGAAAAAATAATTAAAACTGGGAAATGGGATACTTGGTAAAATAATTAAAACTGGGAAATGGGATACTTGGTATGCACTGGTGGAGTGGAGACTGTTCTGTGTTCCAGACCAAAGCCTGGGCTCTCCTGGCAGGCTGTGTTTGTGGCTGGGGTTTGTGTGTTCTGTTGCTGCTTTCTCAGCTGATTTATTTGTCCCTCAGCACGTCCCACTGCTGTTATTGGGGAACACACCTTTGGGGTGTCCAGCACAGGCTGCACTGTGTGACTGAGCTCCTGGGCAATAGGGAGGGGAAGGGAAGGCAGATGGGTGAGATGAGAGTGAGACAATGTGTGAGCTGTTTTGGAATGGGATGACAGAATAGATGAGGGTTAAAGGGAAGCTATTGCACAAGACAGGAGCTGTACAGGAGTGGGAGCTTGCAGCCACAGAGCCATGGAGTGCCTGGGAAGAAGCTGGGATTAACAATATGTTCCTGTAAAAGCTCATGGACTCACTTCAATTTTAATTTTCTCCTACCTGTGAGCATCTGTCCCACAATCAGATTTATTCTGTGGCCATGAAGTGGAGGGCTGCAGAGGCTGTGGTGTGACACAGGCAGGGAGTTTGTGAGTGCCCGTGGGTCAGGCACAGGTGTGTGTGCTGTGCAGGAAGGGGATGGGATGCACTTGGAATCTTTCCAGCTGCCCAGAACTCGATTCATTTTCATTTGGCAATTTAGCTTCTTTAGGGTTAAAGCTGCCACAGAAACTCCCACATCCCTGGTCTCCTAGGACAGCTCTGACTCCTTGAGATACAAGAAATAATCTACAGAAAACACGATGGGCAGGAATTGTTTTACAAGCTCTGAAAGTGCCGTGACACTTTTCCAATAAGCTGCCAGATTTGCCTTTGGCTCTGAGTATTCCTTCTCCAAAGTCTCATCACAACTTTTCAAATAACATTTTCATTGGTGACCAAGGTTAAAATTCAGCCAATTGCCTTCAGCAAACAAATGGAATAGAGGGTGGTGAGGGAAGAGAAAGGAATGCTGCATTATGTGAGTGCCCTCTCTCCTTCTCTCTGTAAAAGTAGGAAAACAGTACCTAAATAATGCTGTGATAGATAATTGCTCTGTGTGAATTTCACTGATGTCTTTAGCTGCAAGACCTATCTGAGATGATGCCTCAGTGATGAGCATTGAAACCAGTGAATAATTCCTTCCCTTTTGCATTAGCCTGGGATTGTGAATGGCTGTTGTGTATTACAAGTTCAGGCTAAACACCACGTAGATATTCTGCCTGTTTCTCTGCAATCTATCTTCCTGTAATAATAATTCCTATAAATCTTCAAGCCTTTTTAATCAAGTCTGGGGATGGTAACTTGGACTGTGAAGCCCTTTCAGTTTTGAAATGCATGTTTATCCTAAATCCCAAATTTCCTATTTTTATGCTCACTGCAGTGTCTTTGCCACTGGCTTTATGAAATATGCCAGAACAGTATAATGTACTCATAAAAAATGCTTGAAACTGGCTGCAGCAGTTTTTATGTGTTACTTTTGCAGCAGCACTATTGTTACTGGAAAGGTACTGGAAAACTTTTGAACCTACACAAATGGAGGGGAGTTGTATTAGGTGAAAATTTTTTTTTTATATTAATGAACTTACTGAGACTTAATTAAAACTTACAAGTGAAGTAAGCTCATGTATAACCCTGTGCAAAGAACAGTTGTGTGTTAATGCAATCAGAAAAATTGGAGTTGGTTTGAGGGGAATTAAAGTCAGCCTTCATCAGAGGCTGCAGCTGATATGGAGCCTTTCTGCTTGTTATCCCTGCAATTCTGCATTAGGAGAGAGATAAAGAACATTTAGGAATAAAACCATAGACTGCTCAAGATAGGAAGCTGAGAGGAAAATGCTTCTGTCACTTCACTGGCAGCTGCAAATGGCACAAGCCTGGGCAGTGTCACAGCGTGGTGATAACATAATGAGGTTAAGACCAAGCTTTACAGCCCCTTCCAGGGAAGGAACTCTGCTGGCTGTTTATGCTTTGGGTAAAGAGCAGGAAAATCTTCCTTCTGTTGTATTGATAGTTCTGCTTTCCCTTCCTTGTCCTTCTTAAAGGAAGGAAATCCTGTTGTACACCAGTTAAACATAAAGAAAGCTCTGTGGTGTTTGTATGTGAGCTTTTAATGGAATGTCACCCTCGGACTAATTTGTTAAACCTCAAATAGGACCCTGTAAAAAGAAAGATGGGATTTCTGCTTGCTTGTCAGTTCTTGTGCCAGCCTTGCAGACAGGGGCCTTGCCTTTCAGAAGGTGTATGATGCTTTATTACCTGCTCACTATGGGAGTATCCTGGGGAGAAGGTAATTCCTGTATTAAAAAAGAAGAAAGTTGTTTTAAATGGTTTTTTCTGGCATTTTCAGGACACTGACACAATAGGTGTGGATGTGATTATCTATCACATTTCCATGTATCAGCATAACAAACCTCAGCCAATTTTGCATCAGAGACTTCTGGAGTCACCAGATGGAACAGGCTCAATTTTTCATGTGTGAAATCAGAAATTGTTAGAGAGCAAAGTGGGGGTGAAGGGGTTGGGGAGAGAAAGAATGGCTTTTCTGGGTGAGGGTGAGGAAGAGCAGGACACAAAAGCTTTTGGCCACTGCTGTCATCCTCCTGTGTGCCAGTTCCTCTGTGAGTGAGCAGGGGAATGAGAGATGCCAGCATGAGGGGGAGGGACAGAGTGCACCCCGAGCTAAGGGGCTCTGACAGCTCTGTTCCCTTTGCCTGGTGCCAGCCCCAGCTGGGGCAGCTCACACAGCTCTGGTGTTTGAGGAGTCAGGGCTGACAGGAGCTGGCAGAGCAATGCTGGGGGGGCTGGGAAGGGCTGGAGTCAGGAGGAGAAAAGAAGAAATTGTGCCCAAAAAAAATCCTTGAGGGTTTCTTCCAGAAGGATTGTGAATCGCTGTGGGATTTGAGCAGGTTGAATATCATGGATTTTAGGCTCATCATCTCCTGAAGTTTCTCTTCTGGATGGGTGATTCTCAGGATCCCAAGCTGCAGAGAAGCACAGGATGAAAGAATTAGAACTGGGTTTGAGAGGGAAGCATTCAGCATTCAGTGTGCTGGTCCTGGTACTGGCAAGCTGTGTGGCCTTGGATAAATTGTCATCTCAGTTTTTCCATCCCACCATCACAAGAAATGCTCTAGAAAAGACTGTAAGGAAAGAAGAAAATCCCTCGCAATCAATTCCAAGATAGTAGTCACTAATTAAAAAAGAAACGTAAAAAGTAGGTTTGTTATGTTTCATTTTGTTTTTTTGAATTTGAACACAGTGGTGTCATTTCTTAGGCTTTGTGAGGATGAACCTGATGAAGCAGAGGCTGACAGGTGTATTCCCACCAGGAGCAAAAGTGCTGGGCTCAGAGCCCCAGCCAAACCCCAGCTTCTCTTTGGGCCAGTGGCCCCCGAGCCCTCAGCTGCTCTGTGCCTGTTGTTGTTTGCCACCTCTTTGTTGGATCTGACATGCAATGCCTGTGCTCCCTCTTTTTTGGTTGCTTTTTAAGTTCCTCATCCTTGCCAAGTAATTATCCCTGTCCCCATACACATTCTAACAGACCTGTCCCTTTTGCTTTTCCATTTTCCTCCTAGCTGCAAGTCTCCCTTCCACAGTGTTTTCATGTTTCCCACCTGTTTTCTCATTTGCTCTCAGTGCTCTGCTTACTCAGCTTCAGCTTCCTGACCACTTCTCTTGTTAATTTTACTCTGGAATTCCCTTTTTTTCTTCTAAACTTGGACTCTGTGACCAAGTAATTTATCCCAGTGGACATTCTAACTCCTTATTTTTTAGTTCCCTTCTTGACACATTGCTCTCCTAGTCTGAGCCTTTTGCTTTTGAAATCAGAATGTTCTGAACACCAGCAGTAGATATGGACACTCATATGCATTTACATTAGGACTGTAAATTGTGGGAAAAAAAACCCTAAAATGATAAACTGGTACACGAACTAATTCAACTCCATGAAAATAATAACTTCAAATTTGTAGGTTGCATGTTTCTGTGTAAGTGATTTCCAAATTTTAGCTGTATGTTTTGGTTCTGTTGATGGCAGGTTTATTGAGTAAGTCCAAACATTAAACCATTTATCCTATTTTTGTAGACAGCTCTGATTACCATTTTCCCTTTCTTTATGTGTTTCTTTCCAAGTCTTCACAAGTGTGTTAGTTGGTTTTTTTTTTCAGGTGGTAATTACTGTTGTTTATCAAATCTCAGGTTCAGTGTAGGATTTTTGTGTGTGTGTGTTTCGTTTGGATTTTTTTTTACCACTTTTTTACCTGTTTAGGAAAGATAGAAGAACTGTGGAAGCAGGCCAAATAAGAGGATTTAAGTACTGATGTTTTCACTGTAGCCTAATTCCTGCCACTGCAAAAGTAACAGTCTTTTAAAAGCACTGGAAATTTTCAAAAGGCAGGGCATTTTTGTATTGTACTTTTGATACCAGTACCCTTACCCTTCTGTAAGTCTTTGGGATGTTTGGCTTCTGTTCATGAGCTCTTCAGAATCTTCTAATGAGATTAGGAAGGAAAGAAGCATCTAGAAAATCTAGAAATTCATTCGAGTGTGTTATGCATCACATTTAGATTCCTTTATGTATAGTTTGTATTATACAATGTCCTTGGGGTTTGTCAGGCAAACTTCCCACTGCCTTGACTGGAGTTTGCCACCCAAAATCATCATTTATTCAGTGCATGCCATTGACAAGCAATTGTTGGAACTTTGGGCCTTGCTGACGTGTACAAAGTCACTGATTCTAAAGGCAGTGCACTTGTTCAGATCAGAAAAAACCCCAAGAACTTTTCATAGTTCCCTTAGAAGTGAAATAATGGACGTGCCACTTGCCAAGGGACAGAACTGCCAGAAGGGAAGAATGTTTTGTGTGTTTGTCAGAGTTTTGACTGACTGTTCCTCTCAAGGACAATTCCTATTTTCTCCTGTGCTTTCTAACTCCAAACACATGAGGGTCTGTATGTCACAGCAGCTCTCCAGTCCTCCTGACTGAATGTGGCAGCCTCAAAGCAAGATGAGACCATTCTTGGATTTCACCTTCAAGAAATGCTGGACAATAGATAATCAAAATTGTCTATAACTCCATGGAATAAAATTTCTTTTTCTGTTTGTACAATACCCATGAAGAGCCTGTACTTGGCAGAAATACTTTTCAATCGAGGATATGATGTTGAGAGACGTCTGGTTAGGGAAAGCCTTGCAGCAAGCAGCAGGAAATAGCCAGTAATGTCTTTGCAGTGTGCTGCATCTCTGGCAGATGCTGGGAATTTGGCTCAGCAGGTTTTCTCTGGAGACACCCTCAGCAAGCTCTGCTCCACCTAAGCCTAGGCCAGGCTGGACCATCTCTGGCCAGCAGTGTTGTCCTGACCTTTTGCTGTAACCTGAACAGCTTGTGATGATGTGTGGGGCACAAGGAAAGCACATTTGCATATTTAATGGGGTGTAGCTGTAAAGTCTGATAGACACCTGATGTAAATTGATGTCATAGTGAACTTACCCACACAGAGCTTGAATGCTGAGCAGCCAGAGCAGCATCTTGGAAAGCTGTTCCCTTCCTGGGGCTGGTGCAGCTCCTTTCCAGCCTGTCTAACAGTGGTGTCAACAGCTTTAGCCCTGTGTGCTAAATTTGGCAATCTCAGTGTGAGATGCCCTCAGCAAAGCTTTCCAGAATGGAAATGGGATGTGTGTGCTTCCCTGGCTGGCTATGCTGGCAAGCCTGCAGCTGCTTTTCAGGCTGTCCTGATAAAACTTGCACTGGTGGAGAGCTTGGGCTTTTGGAATTCATCCTCCTCTGCTGGTTTGCCATTGTCTGTTGCTTGTAAAATTTATATTTAGGTAGCTTATATTAGGAACTGAAGCGAACATCTTTTGCATATGGTTATCTTCATCTGCTATGTTGAAATGTTTTTCTGCTTAGCAATAATTGTGCTTAATCTTTTACTATGACTCTTTGCTCTGAAGCATGGTGAATGCTTTTTATGTGGACATTTTAAAATGTTTCAGTTCTATTACATGGCCTCAGATATAAAACCTCACACAAAAGCGGAACTTGGATGTAATTTTATGATTATTATTTTTATCCATTGGAAACCACTTACAGTGCTGTTATCCTTGTGTGGCCTTATTGTCTGAGTCACTTTTGAACAAGAATCCCTGTTTAGATGAGATTATGCAGGCAAACGTGGTCACAAAAGACTTTTTAAAGATGTACTTGCAGTATTGTTTCACAATCTAAACTTGTATTTAAAAACAAACAAACAGAAAGCTTCTCCTCATTATGGCTGTCAAGATAATTCCTGGATCTGTACAAAAGGCACATCAGTGCCCTTCAGGAGCAGTTGGCTGAGACTGGAAAATGTGAATTGCAATAACATCAAAGGGAATGCACAGCTCCTATAGCTGTGGCTGAATGACAAAGGAAGGTCTCAAACACACCCAGGATTGGTGACAGTTATTGGGACATTTAATCATAAAGGATTTTGCTGTAGAACAAGGAAATCTGCTTCTTCTGCTCTTTAAAATCACTGCTGGCCTTGCAACAAAGGGAAGGAAATAGAGGAATTGCAGCTTCCTGATTCTGTTAAATGTCTCAGGTGCCTCCTGAGGCCAAGAACCCAACTGGGCAGTTGCTTCTGCAAATTCTGAATAATCACATGCAGCTCTGAGGTGATACTGGGGTTTCATCTGGAGTGCCCTGTAAAATCCAGTGCTGTGTGGCCAAGCAGGGAGAGCAGCAGGTAAAAGCTGCCATCTCCATGGAGATGTCTGGGCTGGAGGTGCAGCTGTGGTTTGCATTGATATGGACCAGCAAGGATCTGATAAATCTCCTCTCTCCCAAACAACTTGTATCCTAATTATTGTAAGTCATTAGCCATGATATGTTCTTCCCTTATTCAACCCCAACCAAGTTTTAGCTGTGAATCAAGTCACTGGCTGTTTTACAGATCTTCTTATTTAATGCTTTCATTGTGTCCTACCTCTCATTTGACAATTACACAATTTTTGTCCATCTCAGGGGTGTGATGCTTTCCTCCTGACAGAAATAAATCCTTGTTTATAGCACTTCATACTCCACCATTACCCTTTACTCAAATTAAGTATTCACTACAATTTTACAACATGCTTAGGAATTAGATTCCAGTTTCAGCCTTTAAAAAAAATATTGGCTATAAATATTGATGTTCAGACCTACCTGATCTCCAATTTCATTGTCCCTAGGATAAAACCAGCACTGCTGCTGCTTTGTTTTCCTTTTGACACACCAGGCTGCTGCATGCAAGTATTTGACAGCTCATAGGGGAAAAAGGAAGAAGCAGTTGAAGCAAAGTTTAGTGTTTTAGCCTTTCAGAGGTCAAGAGTGTGGTAATACTTGAGTATTTTTGATGTTCTTCCTGTACTGAAATCTTATGGAGCGAAAGAAAAAGAGGAGGAAAAAATAAATGTGGAAATGCATTTGTAACTTTCAGAAGGTCTAATTCTGCTAAATTTTGAGCTTGTACTTAGCAGTGCTTGTAGAGAGGACATGGCAATGTGAGGGACAGAGCTGGACAAAGAGCAGGAGATAATCTAGGGAAAATGCAGGGTGGTATTTGAGAGAAGTAACTGCTGATACAGCCCTGGAAATAATTCTGGTAAACAGTTCCTGAAATGAATTCAGTCCTGGCTGAGAGTTCCCTTTGGAAATGTTTACCTTTGCTTTCACATTTTGATATGCATTGAAAAAGGAGACAGAGGGAGAGATCACAGCTTGTGTTCCAGCTGATGCTCATGGGTTTCCCTCACCTCATCTTGGTTACTCAAGTCACTTTCCATGGCACCCAGGCAGTCCCTGGGCTCTGATGTGAATTTAAGTAGTGTGTTTAAAACAGAGTTTCCTGTGCTTCATTCCCTCCTTCCACCACCCAGACCTGAACCAAACACATCTGCCAGTTTGTGTGTCCACTGCTGCTCTTTAATAATATACAAAGAACAGTTTCACTGGATGAAGAGAATTCTTAAAAGAATAGTAATTTCCCAAGAAGGATTTTCATATCACGAGTTCTTCAGTGATTCTCAGACTTTAATTTTTTTAAAATGCCTCTATTGAACCAATACATTGAGGCAGAACTTATGAAGAGCGTGGTTCTCCCTTTGCTGGGATGCATTTCTGAGCTCTTCCAGTGGGTGAGGGTTATGGATGAGGGTTATGGATGTTTCTGGGTGATGCTTGTAGCAAGTCATACCCCAGCTCTCACTGTGTGTAATTGCCAGAGCCAGGTCTTTTCCCTGTCATTGCCAGTCTTTTCCAAACAGAAAAGTGGTACTGGCACAGAAGTTCAGGGGGCAGGCAGCAGGCTGTGTGTGCAGGAGGGGAGCAGAGAAGTTCAGGGGGCAGGCAGCAGGCTGTGTGTGCAGGAGGGGAGCAGAGCACTTCGCGGGGNCCAGTCTTTTCCAAACAGAAAAGTGGTACTGGCACAGAAGTTCAGGGGGCAGGCAGCAGGCTGTGTGTGCAGGAGGGGAGCAGAGAAGTTCAGGGGGCAGGCAGCAGGCTGTGTGTGCAGGAGGGGAGCCTCTCCCTCTGCCTTGCAGCTCCCTCCTGTCCCACTGGGGTGGGCAGAGCTCCTCTGGGCAGCCTGTGCAGGACAGGAACTGCTCTGCCTTTGGAACAGAGCAGGTGAGGCCTTGCCCTGCTCTGCCCTGGGCACTGCTCCAGCTTTGATCAGGAGGGTGTTCAGAGCAGCCCTAATCAATCCCTCTGCATGTGTGCCCAGATCTGAGCTCAGCCCAGTGACAGCCCTGCTGCTCCAGCTGCCTCTGGCTACAGGAGCTGATGTGCCTTTACTGTTCCAGCCCAGGGGGCAAACTGGGCTCTGCACAGCCTCTGACCTTTTGAAAGCATGAAAATCCATAGAGAGCTGAAAATTATTCCTTTTTCATTGAGCTGCTTAAAATAAAGTGGCCTATGACCTCCCGAAAGTGTGTCTGACCCTGTGGGACTAGGGAGAGACCAAATGAACTAGACCATAGCAGGGCCCAGAGGTGAGCACAAATTCCAAGTTTTAGGCAAATTTCACAGATCAGACTACATTTTAAAGTGGGAGGTGATGATTTCAAGCCCCTAGTGTTGCTTTCTGCTGGTCATATAAATTCATGCTATGACTGCTTTACCAAGAAAAGGGAAGATGTTTGTAATGTTCTTGTAAGAACAACCTCACTTCTAATTTAAAGCTGTTAAAGGATGATATAACCTGAAAATATATGGAGGTTTTTTTTCCTCCATCCATTCCTCTACTGCTCTACAAATTTACACTGAGAATGAAAATGTATTCCTTAACCCTTTGTAAATCCTGACAGGTTATGCTTGGTTGTATTAAAAGGGCTGTAACTTTTTCTGTGCTTTCTCTATTTCCTGATGATATTTCTTTTTGTCCTTTTCTCCTGAAGATTCTCATCAGCATCATGGCCATTGGAGGTAGATAAAGCTTTTGGTTCTGCTGTCACTAGCACAGCAAAGAAGTTAACAAGTCCTTGGGAATCTGGTTAGCCATGTTAGCCAAAAGCTGTGCCCTGATGCTCGTGTTCAGCTGAGCTTGGCTGCACTCTGGGAGCCACCCTGAGAAACTGCTGCTCTCCAGTGTGCAGAAAGAGTCTGAGAAGCTTGACCTGCATTCCTTGATGCCAGGCTCATGCCTTTGCTTTGGCTGTGCTGAGACTGATGGTTCAATAGCTCCCAGTTCTCTGATAAATACACTTAGGCCTGCCCTGCTCCAGCAAAATTGGAACCATGCAGGTTGATCTCAGTAGGTGAGTGAGTGCAGCTTGAGCAGCCTGCACACAAAGTGTTGTGTTTCCTCTGCTGTTTGGCTACTCCTGTCATGTCTCTCCATCTCCTCTCCATCTTACCTGCTGGAGCCCTGCACTGCACACAGGTGATTAGTTAGCTGTTCTGCTATCAGTAAATACACTCTAATTGGACTGCAGAGCAAGAGGCTGATTGTGAGCTTTGAGTCTGTTTTATTTACTTGCTGTATTCAAACCTGCTATTTTAGATCCACTGGTCTGAGTCAGAAAAGCAAGGTCTGAAAGCTTGTCAGCAAATCCGGATCTTGCTTCTTAAGACACAGATGAGAACATATTCTCCCACATCATACACAAGTGAGTAAAGGGGTGATGATTATAAAGCAAACACAGAGCAGAAGATGGCTCAGAGAATAATGCACAGAAAAACACTGAGCAAATTTCTAAAAAGCCCTCATGTTACGCCTGGCCATCAAGGATTGTACAACAATTTGTTCAGACATTTAATTCAAGGAAAAGAAATTGTTCCTAACTTCAGGATATTTACCATTTTCTTTACTATGGTGAAATACTGTATACAGCCCTAAATGTTTTAGAATCTAATCTCATCATGTCCATCAGATGACCATGCTTGAGGTATTTATTGATGAGGCTGATAAATCTGAGCTGAAGAGAACAGCACTTGTCACGGAGTGAGTAAAATCCTGGGCATGATGCCAGGCTCTCAGGGACAGCTTTGCCTTGATGGCACACAGTGATTTATCCTTGTCTTTGCTTCCATCACTGAGTGCTGGAACAGGGAGATGAGTGGCAGGAGGAAAGCAAAACCACTGTATTCTGTTATTTACTTAGAAAATTAAAATCTGCTAATTTAATTTTCATTTAAAAAAATTACTCCTACCTTAGGTTTTAGTTGATAGTCTGTGCAATTATACAGATATGATGGTTCTTGAGTATTTCTCAACTTAAATAATTTTTTTCTTATCTGAAATACTCATAATCCTGTGACAGCAGAAAGTAGTTTGTTAGATAATCTTACTCTGGATTGTTGATAAATAGGCTGAGCTCTTAGTAGATTTTTTTTCTTGCTACTTGGTGATGTTTTGTTTTGGTGAGCAAAAGTTCATTTTCTGGTCTGCTTTCAGTGAATCAGAGAAGCTTTATGTGTTGGTCACCTTCCATCTTTAAGCAGCCTATTATGACTTTCAGTAAAACCTTTTGTTTTGATAGCTTATTATAATGAATTTTTTGCACTTGGGAGCTGCATGGCTGACTTGTGCAAGGAGCAGTAGTTTCCATCTATTCCCCATAGTCTGACAGGAAAATAGCATTCCCAGGCAGAAGTTGAGTCAGGAGACAGCAGTGACTCATTCCTACTCTTCCCCTCTGCCATCACTTCAAGAGCAGGCAGGAGGTTTAGTCTGAGGTATTTCTGTTGTATAAGAATGCAGGAAGTTTACCTTAACTCTAGAGGAGAGTGGGACAAGGAGATGGCAAGTCCATTGAGGATTAATAATTAGATAAACTGCATCCAGCTGAGGAAATGCCCTGAGCTGAAAAGAATTGGAGACTGGGAGAAGGATGAAGGCACAGTTCTGAGTTAGATGCAGTCTTTTTCAGGGGGATGGGGGAGCCTGAAAACCAGAACTTGGGGACTCAAAATACAGAAAGAGTTCAATGCTTTTTGCTTTATGGCTTTGTGGCCAACCTTCTGCTGGCATGGAGGGGAAAGAAAGGAAAGGAACCAGTGTATTTTGAATATCTGTCTTTTAAGGTCTGCAGTCTTTGACTTTTCATGGAGGCATAGGATTGCTTGGGTTGGAAGGGACCTTAAAGACCCTCGAGTTCCAACACCTTGTGATGGACAGGGACCCTTTCCACCAGATCTGGCTGCTCAAAGGCCCATCCAGCTTGGCCTTTCAGTGGATTTGGTTTAAGAGAATGTAATTGTAAGTAAAGCTGAAGATCTGTGGCTTGTTGTTGTAATTAAATCTGAAGAAAGAGGAAGGTTCAGGGTTGTCAGCTGAGATGTTCATCCTGAGACAGTAATGCAGGAACCACCAAACTCAGACAGACAACTGCAAATGCACTTTTATCTCAAGCTGCTGATTTTGTTGCTAATAATGTTTGGCTTCATATGTATTGTGGGCTTAGATCTGAATAGATTTGGGGAATGAAATCTGATTGTGACTGGTAAAGCTATTTACAGGGAATTTTCTACTTCTTCATCCCTTCACATGGGAGAATTCTTCCCAAGAACGTGCCTTTATTTCCCTCTTAGTAGGTTTTTAATTAGGCTGGTCATCAAAGGCATGTCTTTTAAACCACACCCACCAGAGATTCCTGTTAACCACATTAACACATTATCCATGTGATAATGCTGGACATATGTATATTAATATGTATATTAATATTTATATTAACATGTATATATATATATGTATATATATATGTATATTAACCTGGCATTTCCAACAGCAAAACTAAATCCTGTGCTTTCCTGAATCCCTCAGGATGCTGTCATGTATTGTAAAGTGGTCTTCCTGTTAAATAAGGAAGTATTTGTTTTGGGAGTTTAATAATTGTGAAAGACTATTCAGCAAAATTCTTCATCTCAGAAAGGTACAAAGAGGTGTGATATTTAGCTGAGGTGGCAATCTCAGCTAGAAATTAAGGGGAAAGGAGGCAGATAATTTCACAGTGTTGGTTTGTTCATTTGTGATACAGCCCTATATTCAAAACATATATTTTTAAATCTAATTTTGTCTTCACACTGCAGTTAAGCAAGAGGAATTGGAAATCTGTGCAGTGGCACTGAGAACACTGCATTAGCCTTGGCAATGTAGGGTCACAAAGAAGCTGATAATTCAGCATCAGACTCGTGACACTTTGTTATATTCATGATGCCCTTCAGGAGGTTTGTTTCAAGGAGTTTTTAGTGGAGAGTCACATACAAGGACTCTAAAGGAGATGGCAGGACCCAAGACATTTCAGCCTCTCTCCAAGGAAAACAGACCTAGCAGCATGGTCTAGATACTGCCCCTATTTTCATCAATTCCCAGGCCACTTGCAATCCAGATATAAGTGTCCCAGATAGCTGAAAAAATGGATCCCTCTAAGGCCTCAGAAACCTTGCTGGAACAGGATCCTCTCAGGCTTTCCAATAAAGTTCCTGACCAGGGAACTTTCTTAGAAGACAGCTTAGGGGAACAAGTTGTGCTCAGTCCTCACACAGGACCTGACACCACCAAGTGCCAGCTCTGCTCACACTGGGGTGTCCTGCCCTGTTCCAGCCAGGTGTCTGCTTTCCCTTTCCCTTGCTCTCCTGGGCAGAGCAAGTATCAGCTGGACATTTTTCCAAGGCGCCTTAAACAGTTTGGCAGCTGTGGAGAGATCATACTGGAACCCATCCAGAGCTGGGTACAGCAGAAATTTGAGGGGACTGCATCCACTCAGTGTATCAGCTATGAAAGGGAATTCCATTAGATGTGAAAGGGAATTCCATTAGATGTGAAAGGGAATTCCATTAGATGTGAAAGGGAATTCCATTAGAAATGAAAGGGAATTCCATTAGAAATGAAAGGGAATTCCATTAGAAATGAAAGGGAATTCCATTAGAAATGAAAGGGAATTTCATTAGAAATGAAAGGGAATTCCATTAGATATGAAAGGGAATTTCTCTGGACCCAGGAACTAGCCTAGGATGAGCTCTGTGGCATCCAGGTCAGTCTCTAGCATTGTCTGGATGCTGGCTCTTCATGTTGGAAAATATCCTGCTGGTTTTGCATTAGTTTTTGGCAATTCTCAGATTTTCTAGGAAGACAGCTCAGCAAAACTATCCTGAAAGCCAGTAAAAATCAGCTGAAATTTTTTTTTGTCACTCCAATATGTCACCAGGATGCCATTAGAATCCAGCCATTGATGCATTAGCAAATGGGGAGATTTTTCTCCATACACATGCTTCTGTAAAATTTTGCTGTTAAATTTATCCTTTGTTGATAAGCTTTCTTTTCTGGACTGCTGTGGGTTGCTGCTCATTTCCCGAGGATGTTAGAATACTCTAGTGCAAGCTGGAATTGCAGTTGTGAATTTGTTAAGATGGGTAAGCAAATCTGCTGTTGCATAATCTGTGACTGGATCTCCTTGGCTTCCAGCTGGCCATTGTGCCCTCTGTGTCAGCAGCTGTGGAGGGTGATTGGCAGAGGCCACTTCTGGATCAGTGAACTTTTGGGAACCTCACATTCAAAACAGGACAGCAATACAGGAACATATCCCACACGGTTAAAACGGTCCTATAAAGGATCTTCAGGCCACCAGATTCACTTCTTGCACTTTACCTAAGTTCAATCTCTGTGTGAAAATGTTGATGGAGCTGCTTTTTCTTGGCCTAGAGGTCTGGCCAGAACCTTTCTTGTTATATTGTTCCTACTTTCACAACTTGTCTAAGAATAGAACTGGCATGTGAGAACAATCATCCAGCCACGGCTAATAAGGAAATGAGGGATGTGTTTGCTGTTTCTCTACATTTGCTCTCACTCCAGAGTTAGATACCTGGAGTTGGGCACGCATCAGTTCCTGTCTGACACTTCTTGAAGAGAACAATTTTAACAATGTCATGAGAAGGTCACAGAACCCACAGAAATATCATCTCTGAGGGGTTATAGTATCCTGCACGTGTAAATTGTAAGTGTATGTATCATGACAGTGCCTTTGTCATTTCAGTAACAGTTAATACAGTGATTCTATGAAAAGCAGCTCAGTTCTATTAGGAACACGAATTATACACTTCTGAAAAGACTCTGATAGTACACAGGACAAAGGAGTTATAAAATGGTTAGAAAAATCCTTGAGTTGAAACTTTCCAGTGAGTGACTCAGGCTGATGGGCCCAATTCAACCAGCACAAATAAATGCAGTAAAAATATATGTGACCTAAATGATGTGAATAGCACTATGGGCTCTGAGAAGGCTCTGTGTTCACAGACACTTTTTAAAAGGCTGGTTTAAAACTAGAGAAGTAAATATTTCTGTATTTCTCTCCAAATTAAATTACATCCTTATCAGATAAATAATCATTAGCAGTAAAATGATGTGCTTGTTTCTTGAAAGAACTTTTTTGGGAGAGAGAAGGAAGCTGCATTTGCTAATGTTTTTTCTGCAAACTTTTAAGGAGCACTGAAATGTATGAACTAACACGAGCAAGACAGTGTGTAAACATGGATTTTGGAATTGGTACCAGTTGGGAATCAGTTCATTGTTCTTACATTATGTCAGTGCTCTGGGAGGTTCTGTGTCCCTTCATCAGTGATGTGAACATTTTGTGAGTTCTGCCCATGGGTTTGCTGTTTTGGATGTGCCTGTGAGGGCATTGGGAGGGGGAGGAGGATCTGTGGCCACCCCTGCTCAGGTGAAAGCAGCACAGCAGATGCAGGCTTTCAGAACTGAAGGAGCTGGTTGAATTTCAGTGGGCTAGAGCTGATTCTGGAAGCATTTTGTGTATCCTGCTGAAAATATCTTCAATACAGACTTAAGTGAGGCTTGTCATCTCACAGTGCTCTGCTGAGTGAAACAGCACTGGAGCAGCAGAGAGCATTTGCATCAGCAGTGTGGAGCATGCACAGATTGCTCCGTGTGTGCCATCCCTGCCATCGCACTGCAGAAGTTATTTAAAATAAGTATTTTAATTATCTAAATAGTTTAAAAATCAAAGCTGCTCCCAGCCTCAGACCTAGGCCCAACCCCACTGTGCTAAACATTAGAGAGAACAAAAGCTGATCCCTGCCCCAAATATTCTTCTTTTGGAAGAAGCAATCCTGTGTGACTCGAGCAGTTTTCTGCAAGTGCTGGGTTCCTTCTCACAAATGTGAGCAGGGAATTTATCTGCCAATGCAAGCTGTTATCTGAGAGAATTTATCTGCCTATCAAGACCTATCTTGAAGCCAGGGACATGTATCAAAGCAAGTGGCAGATATCATAGCAAACTGCTTTACAAGCCTATTTTTAAGAATGCATGAGGTTACAGAACATTTTCAGTTTCTTAAGCTGTGTAAATTTACCAAAACAGGAGGAGAGGGTTTAGGATTATAGCACTATAGCTGTCAGTTAAAACTGAATTAAAAAATTTTTAAGGTATCTTTTCTGATATGGTGCAACTGAAAGAAGAGGTGTCTTGTTGCTTTTTTGCATGTCTAGAAGTACAATAAAGTACCACTGCCTCTAAACAAAATATTTGAGAATATGAAAATATCACTGGATTTTTTGGGGCTTTCTGAAAGTAGCTCTGAATCATGCTAGTTATGTTTTCACCTGTATTGATAAGAAAAAAATAATCAGAAGGGGACAAAGTAAATTTAAAACTAAACCAACCAAAAATGAATCCCATAAAGTGGGATTTTGCCCAGTCTTTATAGATCTTTGCCCTCTGCCTGGAATAAATGTCATGATTCTGTTACGTTGCTGGCAAGAGTTCAGAACCTGGGTGTTTAGCCCCATATTGGCTCACTGAGGTTTAGAAGGGAAGAAAATTCCCTCTATAATTACCCAGTCCTCTTTCTGCTCACATTCTGTGTTTAGGTTCTCCTTGTGCCCAAACCTCCTTAGTTTTTTGTGATTTAATATTTGAGAGCTGTCATACCTTAAACTGATGAAGCACCAATGATAGTGGGTATAGCCTCAGTATTTTGAAATGAATTTTTGAGTGGCTGGTTTGAGGCTGTGGCCAAAGGGTTATGTTTTTTAATTTACAAAATTTCCAATTTTGTGGTGCAGGAATTAAAAGTAAATCAGGAAACTGGGCTAGGTTGAGACAAGGAACAGTGGGCTGAAGAACTCTGTTCTCTTGTTGCCTTTAGATACTCTACAAGTGGATAACAATTCTAGATTGGATGGAGCACAATTTTTAAAGAAGTATGGGTTATGATAACTTTGTTTAAAAAAGAAGAAAAGAAGCTTTTTAACTGGTAATTTGGAATGGAATCATCATGATCAGTTCACCCTTCTTTTGTCACCTTTGCAGCTCTGCTTTCTTCTCCCTTCCTTGGCCTCTCAAAGCAAGATAAGATATAGACACCACATTTTTCATCCCAGTGCTGAAGTCAAACTCTTGGAGGGAGATTCATTGTTACAGATTTACATGGTATAAAACATTGATGTAGGACCAGAATGGAGAAGGAGAGTTTTCTTCTAGATCCAGAGTGTTTCAAATCAAACAGAGTAATAATTCAGCTTCAGTCATTGCAGTGAGTCACTGTCCTGAAGACTCTGTGGCCTGACACTGCAGTGGATTAAGACAGACTCTTGCATCTTTTCTTTGTGCATGACAAGTGATTTGGAAGGGCTGTGCAGCTGGCACAGGAGAGCTGTGCCCACGTCCATCTCCTTGGCAGGCCTGACACTCTTCCAGCTGCATTAGGTAAAATTAACTTATTGACTGGGGCAGCTTCTACTTTGTGCCAGGATGAGGAAGAAGACCTTGAACATGATTTACCTTCATTCTGTTTTCCATAAACTTTACAGCGTGTGATTCTATCAAGGGTAAAGATATTTGCTAGCAGCACAAGTGTGTCTGTTTTATCCACACATCACTGTGAGCAGAAATTAATGAAATGCTTATAAAGATGTTAATTCGTAGGACTTCTGAAAAACCAGTGTGGTAGCTGGACATGATTATCATAGCTATGTTTACCAGAGTTTAATTATGCAGCAGACCTTGACATAAGAGGTCCCAGTGCCTGTTGGAGTCAGTGAAGTTCCTCACATCTCTGTGCTTTCCGTGTGCTCACAAATCTCTCATCTTGTCCAAAGGTGTGATGGAGACTTTGTGCTTTTCTATGGAATGTTAGAAGCTGGCCACTAATCAATATAGTTTAACTGACCAGATCAGTGATCTGCCTGTACTGTATATGAGTTTGTAAGATAATTTTATTATTCTCCTTTCTGATTTTTTTATGTATCAGGGTGACAAAACTTCCATACTGTGGTTGTGCCTGAAATCCAGTAGGCTGCATGTTGTTGTCTTTGATCTGGACTGCCAAAATTTGTACTCTTTATAAACTCCTGGCTGTGCATTAGTATTAAGACCAAAAAGGAAAACCATAGCTGTTTTTGTGTCCGTGTATGGAGAATGTAGCAATGAATTCCAGTATTGATAGAAAAGCTTTTATTTATTTAGTCAGGCTTTTCTGCTTCACCTGTTATATTTTCTAGCTGTATCATGAAAAAGGAAAGAAAGAATGTCAAATAAACTTTGAAAACCACACTTTCTTAAGGAAATAAAAAAGAATTTCAGTGGCTTTGATTCTTTTTTCTGAAAATTCAAGCAGATGCAGTTTGCTCAGCACTTTTGAGAATTAAAGCCCTGCTTTAGATGCTGAGGACCAGGCCCAGAATGCCAACTTCAAGCAGTTGCTTGACAAACTCTTGCCTTTTGTACCAAATATCAGTGAATACAGGTAATAACTGCAGCATTATGGCACAACATGCTAGAAGCTAAAAAATGAAAACTCCTGTATGATAATAGGTTAAAATCTATTTAAATTTCTGTTTCCTGGACTGATTCTGTTGTGGTGTGGATTAAAGAACTGGCTCAAGAGCTGGAGGTAGCAGGGAGAAAACTATTTCATATAATAATGGTATTTTTTACCATCTATAATGGCTGAAATTCATAGCCCAACCCTCTCTATAGAAGACTAGAAGTAATTCAGTTTTTAAGTGGGGGAACTCTAATTTATTAGCAGAGGTGTTTTGAGACCAATTTATGTGGTTTCATTTTTGAGGCTTGAAGAAAAATAGTTCAAATATTGTTGAAAGTTAGATGTAAAAACAAGAGAAAACTTAAACTATAAAATTATACTGGAGAAGGCCATTTACACGCATTTTGCTACAAGAGTAAATTGAATAACAAAATAAAGGTATTACTTTTGACACAGTATATCATGAAAAAGAGCTAATTCATTAGAGCTTAACAAACTTTTAAAAAGTGGAAATTCTGTCCAAATGCCATTAGTAGATTGGAGCACAATTTATGACAGAAGCTCAAAATTATATTTTTTAAAATATAGGAAAATTAGTACAAAAAATAAAATGCTCTGAAGAGGTGGTGTAAAATAACTGAATATTTAAACAGAGGCTTCTGCTTCTAACATCACATGACCTAAAGAAAACTTTTTTTCATAAAATATTGAGGAAATTGTTCATTAAAACAGTATTTTAACAGAGAAATTTAGTATGGGCTCAACTGAAAATGAAACTTTTGGAATAGAGTTATGTCTCTGTGTATTTGTAGTTTCATGTTCTCTTTGACTGGCACAGGATTGTTTGGAGTTTTTTGGATTGAAGTGATGGCAGTTTGCAGATTTTTTAAAATTGCTTTTATTTAAGTACCTGTAGAAACAGTCAGAATAGAAGGAGAAAATGAGAGCAGCAGAATCAAACTATGTTCAAACTAAGCATTTTGAACAGAAACTGAGAATTTAATACCTGTGTTTCAAAATCTGGGATGATTTAGGACATTATTTTATTCCCAGTCAGCTTCTAGAACTAAAGCAGAAGAGAAATTGCAGATGTGGGTGAGGAAACATCATGTATCCACAAAAACAACTTTGATCAAAGACCTGAACTTGCAAAAAAGAAAAAAAAGGAAAAAAATATCCACAAACTGTGAAGACTCAGAAACTGAATCTATTTAAGGACAGAATTGTTTGAAGACCTGAAGTCTGCTTTGTTTGCATTGAGCCCAGAGCCTGGCTTGGGTTGGATTTTGTCCAGAGGTCCCTTCCAAGCTGGATTATTTGACAGTTCTTTGTCTCTCTCTGGCCTATTTAGCAGCAAGGATGTTGGTTAGGGTTTGGATTCTCATCCTGCTGCTGGTGCCTTGCAAGTGAACCACTGAATGTTCAGGAGGAGTCTGGAATACAATTTAATCTTCCTTTCCTTGGGAATTGATTATGATTAATTATGTATTTCAGCTGTCACTGTGTTCACCTACCTGGGTATTATATCTGTTTTTGAAGATGTGGCCAAGATGAAATTATTTTCCCTTTTCAGTCTACTGGTCAAAATGATTTAAACCAGACCTTGGTTTTTAATGACATGCTATGTTCATTAGAACAATATCTGGATCTGCTTGAAGCTTGGCCAGTAGTGGTCCTCTCTGCATTGCTTGGTGCCTAGCAACCATCACCAGGGCCAGGATTTTCATCCACTCTCCCTTTGAAGTGTTTTCCAGTTTCTTGTGGCTAGGGTATGAAATAGAAACAGCCTGAGAGACACTTACCTCTGTGTGTAATGGCAAGAGCTGATTTTATGCACTTCAGGGCAAGCTTCCTGTGGTAGGCAGCCCCTCCAAATCATTCTTTCCTATTCTAATATTATGATTTGCTCTCCTTGAATTTAATCGCTTGGAAACCCTTCCCATGCATGTGGTGGGAAGATGCTCTGTCACTTAAAAAAAAAATTTAAAAATCACAGGTCATCTGGAGGGAGGAAAAGAAATAAAAAAAACTAGTCCAAAAGAATCACTTTCCCAAAGTTGCTCTCCTTATGTGTTATCAAGAGGAAATGAATGCTTTCTAAATGAGCAGACAGCTTGCAGATACAAATAGTTTTTCATCTTTGTGCTGTTCAGACAGTAATGCCATTTTTTCAATATTAATAACTGCAGTGGCTTTGGGGAAAAAATCTACTCTTGCAGCAGATGTTAAACCCAAACTGCATAGCCTGGGCCTGATGTGCAGACCACTTGCTTTCTTTGCCAGGTTTCAGTTGGAAGGTGAATTGTTCTGGTACCAACCTTTCTTTTTTTTTTCACTCTGTAAGGAAGGATGTTGTGCCTGCATCACTGGAACAGCATCATGAGACTTGTAAATGCATTTGCAAGTGCCATTTGTCTGTTGCATAAGGCTGCTTTCCCTTGTCCTGGCTTAGTTTGATTATTTCTCTTGGCAGCAAAGTAAAAGAAGGAAATAAGGATGTTGCTTTCCTTTAAATCAAGTAGTTTAGAGGCCTGTGTGCATTGTGAGCTGCAGCATTTCTGTTCTTTAGGGTGTAATAGCTCAGCCAGAGATTGTAGTTCACAGAGGTTCTGCAGAGGCAGCTCAGGCCACGCTGCAGAACTCGCAGCTCACTGGCACAATAACAATACTTGCTCTAATGAAAACACAATTAGAACCAGGCAGGAGCCTCAGGACTCCTACTATAAGTTATTTGATTACAGCTCACGGATGGCCAGTGAGATGAGATCCTTTCTGCCCATATGAGGCTCCTATGGTGATGAGTAATTTGTGCAGTTGAAACAGTTAACAATTAAAATACCCCAAACAAACAGCAGAGTTTGTTTGGGGTATTTAGAGTATTTAGAGTTGGATCCTCAGACTGTGTAAACTGCTGTAACCACACAGATTTCAGTGAGACTGGCTTATAACTGTTTGAAAACAGAGTTTTCATGTCAAAAACAAGCTCAAGTGTGGTGAGGGTGGGGAAAACCCAACAACTGTAAGCTCTTCTTCCCTGGGCATTTCCTTATTTTATTGCTTTCCTGCTGTCTTTCCACCTCCGTAGTTGTCTTTAACTGTCACACCAAGGAACAAAATCTCTTTGTGCAGTTACAATACATTTCAGGACACTGTCCTCAGGCACTGGCTGCTGCAGCCCAAACATAAACCCAGGGTGTGTTACTTGAGCCACACGAAGTTGGCTGTTTGAGTGAGAAAAATGATCTGCAAGTATTCTTGCAGGTTATGACTGACCTTTGCCTAATGGAGGTTTGGAGTTTCTTGTCTGGTTGCCTCACTTTGCTGAAACATTGCATGCCAAACTGGGGTTCAGCATTTCTTTTAAGCAAATTTAATGCTTGCAGCTGTGAAATCAAATGTTCTGGATTAAAGTCTGTCTGTCTTATCCAATGAGAAATACATGTCTCGTCTCCTGCTGAGCCAAGGGCTGTCCTGTCTCTAGTGCACAGACACTGTTCTTCCAGGATGCATTTGTAATCCATTTCCTCACCTTCACAGTCCCATTCCAGGTAAAACTCTAAAATACTGCATTTGTCATGTTTATTTATTTCCTTTGAAGTAGCAGCTCTGTTTCTGAAGCATCTTCAGATATTAAAAAGCCTTGCTATCTACTGCATGTTATATAACATAGGTAGTGATGGTCCTTAATTTGGTTGTAAACCTTAGTTTTGGAATGTCCTACTGTCCTGGATTTGGCTGAGTAAGGGAAAGAAAGACTTTAACAACAGAGGGATTGGTTATTCCTTTTATTCTGTCATCTTTGGGCTCCTCAGTGCATGAGGAGAAGATGAGGAACTGAGTGTGTTTGTTAAAATGTGTGGAAGGAAGGTGGTTAAATCATCCAAGATGCCATTATCATCTTTACCATCACATTGCTCATTTATGCCAGATCTTCACTTGAGTCATCCAGATTCTTGTGGTAGCCTGTTTACACAGAGATGGAGGAAGCAAAGCTGTGGGTGATATTTTTTTGATAGAAGCCTCATTTTTAAAGACAGAGAACCCAGCAATTATGTCCTCTAATTCAGATCCTGCCATGTAATTGCACAAATCAGACTGGAACATGTGTGTGTGTCACAATAGTCACTTTTTATAGCAGTGAACACTAACAGCTCCTGCAGGAAAAGCTGGTTATCCTCAGAGAGGAATTTATGGTCAAGATGAGAAAACACAGAACCTGAAACAGCCACGGGCAGCTCAGTGCCCAGAGCCCTCTCTCGATGCAGGGATTCAGATCCAAGTCTTCAAACAGCTCAGCAGCTTTGAGCAGTGGCTTCTCTGCTCAGCAAATGCCCACCAGGCTACAGAATCATTCTCCTGCCACAGATATTCTTGGTGAGCTTAATTACAGTGTGGAGCAAGTGAGGGGAGCTGAATCCATGTCCACAGTCAGGACAATCTCTAGAGATGTACAAGAGATTCAAACCTGGCCTGCAGCAAGTCAATCATCTGTGCATAATGAGATCTCTCCAACAGGAAACTTTGGGAGGCAATCATTCTCTATTTGCTAAGACATTATTTTTAAAAGTTAAGCTTCACCTCCTTAAATAAGCAGAGCAAAGATCTGTATTGGAATTTCCTAAAACGCCGAGATGGGTGCCACAGCCAGCTGCAGGGATGCTACTGAATGCAGTGGGCAAGGGCTCTGCTTTTCCTCCTAGGCACCAGAGTACCCTCATCTGTAAGAAAAATCAGTTTCCAGTCCTTGCAATAGGAACCTAGGGACCTGTTTCATGCTCAGATTCAGTTGTCTGGGTCGAGATGGAGTTTAATGCCTCAGTGTTGAATATGATAGGTGGCTTCACTCCATTTTCTGTGGGTATTCTTCAGCTGCTGTTTCATCAGGACCTGTTGTGGACAAAGTATGTCCATCTGCGTACCAAATTACTTGTAGCTGACTTCTTTGCAGTTTCCCACATAAATGGTCAGGAAGAATTATGAAAGCCAGTAATAAAGCAATACCATTTGTGTTTTTAAACTGCCTTTGTTGTTTTGCAATTTCTGAACTGCAACAGGAAAAATTTGGAAAAAGGCTCGTGTATGTTTCACCGTGATGTTTCAATTACTTTAACCCTTATTCAATGAACTATATCAAACTAAGTGCTTAAAAGCCTTATAAATTGTCACAAAATTTGTAAGCAGCCTTTTTGAACCCGAAGCAGGCTAATGAGAAACACTGATTTAAAGGAGCCAAACAACTTTGGCTGAAATTAGAAATGAGACTAGAGAACATTTTACTTGCTTCAGTAGCTTGTGTGAAATGAATTCGTGGCCCCAGTCCAGTTTCTAGTAAATGTTTCTCTGCTACAGTAATAGTCTCTCCATAAATCATCAGTAGTGCCCACATCAGAAAAGTCACCACTGGAATTTGACCATAATTGGCTGAGTGATCATTGTCATGCAGGGTCATCCTCAATGCCTTTCAAAGGAGTTCTGCTTTGCCAATGCTGAAAAGCTCTGGCAAGGAATGGAGGCTGGGGAGGGGAAGGGGACAGAATGTTTGGTGATGTTGGTGCAGATGTTCTTAGGGTAACACCCCTCAATTTCCAAATCTGTAAAAGTTTCCTTTTTGTCCAAACTAAAAGTCAATGAAAATGAAGAGGAGGAACATAAAGGAAGGCATTGAACTACAGAGTCCTGATTTTCTTCTGTTCTTATGACAGATGTTTCAGTTATTGTTATGCTGCTGCCTTTCCAGTGGCATGGACAGTAGTGTCAGAAGTAATTCTATTTTTGGGTGTTCACAGAAGAAGTATTCTGCAATTCTTTACTTTGTTCTAACACTCACTGTTGCTTCCTTTACCTCTAATACAATAAACCTGTTTTATACTCTAAGATTTGTTCTGAGTTGGCTGCTAATTTAAGTTTTCCTTCTGGGCCATACTGTCTTGCCTGCTGTCCCATTGTTTGTCCCAGGTAATCTCCACAAGATGTGCCCATTAATGGGAGCTTAAGATATTCTTGGTCAAGCTGCCATAAATATATTTGTCAGCATAAAAACCTCTTTAGAGTCTTAAAAATCTGAAACCTATGTCACAGCACTGGTTTAAGATCCACAGGACTGTTATTAGAGCACGTAGGACAGCCATTACAAATAGGTGAATCAGCTCAGATAAAATTAGAACTGTCTCTGTCTTTACCAAGTCCTTGAACTAAACCTAGATCAGATTACTTTTGAAGTAACTGTGAAGTCTCTCACATATTTTTAATTGGAATCACTTGGTCAGGGCTCTGATATTTCCATTTTATTAGAGTTAATCCACTTTTGTTCTCTTTTATGAACTCTACACTTCCTTGTTCTAGCCTTTTGTTCAAGATCTGCACTGGGGAAGGGTGACTGTTCCAGCCAGGCCAGACTTGGGAGGGACCAGAAAAATAATATTGAACCAACCAAACACAGTAAAGGGAACATGAATTCCCACATCTGCTCTTGCCAGACTTCTGCTGTGTCAAAAGAGCAAAGAGCTTTGGTAAAGGTTTGGGAAATCAGCTATTTTGTGTGCTGAGCAGAAGCTCAAGTCTCCAATGGTTTGACTGTCACTGCTCAGAGTTAAAAAGGTTTTCCTTGACTGAGAGCACGATGCATATCTAACATGGTGTGCTCCAGACACAGCAGTGTGCTATTAGCATTAGCAGACAGTTCTCTTAAAGGTCAGATGAAGTCAGAGAAGCAGATTCCTCAGTGATAATAAAATAAAGCCAAAGCTGACACTTCAGTAGTGACAAGGAAAATGCAGACTGGTTTTGTGCATGTGTGCACAGGCACCTGAACCAGAGAGCCAGATCCTGCATCTTTTACAGCACCACAATAACTTCATAAGGAGTAGGCTCCACAGAGAAACATAGTATTGGCTCTTGTAATGAGAATTTTCTTCGTTGTTTTCTTGAAACCCTGACTAATAAGCATCAGTGAGCCACATGCTGTGGCTAGGAAACTGTGGCCCATGCTGGTTGCATTTGTATCTTTTTCGCTTATGGCAGATTTAAATAATAGAATCATAGCCGATATCTGAGGACTAATTCATAAGGAAGGGTAAAGTCGTGGTACTTTTTGTTTTACCTCATCCTGCTTTATTTCCATATGCTATTCAAGGTAATCAGTAAGAATTTGGAGTGGCGTGACAGATGATGCTGGGAATGTTACTTTGATTAGATTATTTCAGGATTTACTCTACAAACATATTTATTCTAATTGGGGCAGTCAGGTAAAAAATCAGAACAAGAAGAAATAAACAAATGGCCCAAAGGCACTTCCTCCACAGCAAGTAATTCACAGTTGGATTTTGGAAGGCTGTTTTCTTACTCAGCACTACAGATGAGAAGCCCAAATGGAAGTAAACCACAGCAGTCTGACTCAGTCACGTCTGCTGGGTTATACTGCAGGAGTTAAAAACCATGGGAGTCTCCTGCAATGGTGAGAAATGGAGCCCAGGAGGTGCACAGAACTGGGCATGGATTGCACACCAACTGTACAGAAGCACCAGTGGAGCAGAAGAAATCACATGTGGTGCTCCTCAGGCTGCAGGTGGCTCAGCAGCTGTGTGGCCATCGACTGGTTACAAACCAGAAAAACAATCAAGTTGGGTGGCTGTGAGCCAAGTGTAGGACCCAGCACTTGGCCGTGTTGGAGGTCTGTTCTTCCTTCCCATCCCCATCTAACATATTGGCAGATAATAATTCTCTTCAGAAATTAAAGCTGCTTCCTAATCTGTGGAAAGGAATGGAATTTCTAGAACATTGATAATAAAACATATTCTCTGTAGAAAGGTAGCTGTCAACATTGTGTTTGCAGGTCATTTCCAAAATCAAGAAAAAAAGTATCTCATTGCATACAAGAAGATCTTGAACACTAAAAAGAAAGTGAAAACTCTAGCAAAGCTGAAGAGACCTTTGGCACAAGTCCCATGGATGGAAATCACTCCTATCTTTTGTTGCAGGTGTCTCTTATCTCACATCCTTGCTTGTGAATGCCTCAGCTGGTTTCAAAGTCATGATCTCCTGATGCTGCCCCTACACATCTCCCATTGGAACCACAATGTGGAGATGAATGTTCTGCTCCCCTTTCTGGTACAGATACAATTGGCTGAATGAGGCAAGAGTACAGAAGTTCCCCTTCAGAATTGCACCAGGGTCCCTCCTCCTTCAGGACTCTGAGGTGTGTGAGAGGAGGGATGCTCACAGAACTCTGGAAATATGTGCAGGCCTGAGTGATGGCTGGCCAGGGGGAGGTGGTCATAAAGATGTGCTTTGAGAACAGACCTGGCAAAAGAAGAGCAGGTGGGACTCTGAAGGATCATCACAGGACTGTGATAACTTCAGCCTGTACTCGTGAGAGCTGTGGGATGCTTCTGTCCTTAACCTGGAAAGGCTGACCTTGGAGACAAAGTCACAGAATAAATTAGGCAGCTGGGGACTCCTCAGGGTCATCTGGTCTATGCCACCACTCCAATTAGAGCTAACTTAGAGATTACATTGAGCTCATTGCTCAGTGGCCTGTCCAGGTGAGTTTTGATCATCTTTAAGGATGGAGATTCCACAGCCTGTCAGTTTGACCACATCTGTGATGAAGTGTTTCTGCTAATATCTTACTGCAAATGCTGTAGTAAGGTTTTCTATATATATAAAATCTGGTCTGAGTTACATCCTGCCATCACAGAAAGCAGATGTATATATATGTAGTTGGAAAACTGCAATTTATTTTAATAATTCAAAACACTTCAATACTACTTTTTTAAAATTCTATTCTATTTTTTTTGGTGGCAAACAATTTGCCAAAGTAAAGGAAATGCTTTCAATCTAAATAATTTTGAGGCATATAACATTGGGAGAGAAAACAAATGAGGAGTCTGAACTCTAAGGAGTTAGATAGCTTTTCCTTTCATACTTAGTCTTCAACATTTGTGTGTTCCTTTGGGATGCTAAAATGAAAGGTATTATTTCTTAAAGACATTTTTTCATTAGCGTGAGTCTTTTATGAACATATAAGGTCATGTGATTCCAAAATTGCACAAAAAATGGACAAAATCCAAAACACTTAAATGTAATACTTCTATGCTAACATACACCTGCAAAAATCATGCTGTTTTCTACAGCAACAAAGCCTATATAGAGAGAAAATTGCTATCTAAATATCTTTTCAATGCTTCAGGAATTAGATATCTATGTGTTTAACTCTGTTATGTAGGCAGTGAAGGACTGGAAATCAAATTTTCAGTTTTTTATTTCAGATTATACCTATTTATTGGGTTTATACTGAAGATTTGAGAGGAATGTGTCATTTTCAGTTGCAATCACATATAGGTAAAAAGAAATGCTAGAAACTTTATTTTTCATTGTCTTCTAACTACTTAGCAAGGGGTCTGCCCTTTTTCCTGGCATAAATATCATTACACACATGTAGGTATTTCTTCTGTAGCTTTGCTTTCTTCAATGAGACTCTTCTAACCAAACACCTTTCTTTCCATCTTTTGCACCAGCTCCTTGATTTGACCTTGGTTCACCTGCACTGCTCCTTAACCTGACTTAATTTTGTTAAGATGAGCCTGCATGCTTTGCCCTTCCGTTAGGGAACTAAATATTCACTTCTGGTTAGTTTTGTTTTAGTTTTATTTTAGTTCAGACCCACCTCTGTTCTTGAATACTGTCCACATCCCAACCACGCTGGTCTCCTTTCTGCAGACCTTCTGAGTGGCAACAATTTTTGTTTCCTTGCCATGGAACTGATGCTTGTTGTTCAAGTAATCCTGAAAGGGAAAACATTACAATGCTAATTGTCATTGCTTTAGGAATGGAGATGAACAAACAGTGTGAAATAGAACATCTGAGATGATGGCATTTCCGTCATGTGAGGAAAGCTATTTCATAGCTAGGAACTGGCTTAACACATAACTTCAGCATAAACACATTCACAGCTTGAATATTCCTGCATCTTCCATCATTTCTGCCAGCTTCTTAAATCTCATTAGAGGCTGGTATAGATGTGTCCTGGAAAATCAGGGAGCATGTATATCATATCTAGATCTGATGGAATAGGAAGCATAATTAGAATGTTTTAAAGTGTTTGTAGTTGCCAGTACATCATCAATCAGAGATTTAGCATGAGTCTGTGGCCGGTAGATATGGATGTGTGAAAGAGATCCAACAAGGTATTTTTTACTGTTTTTGTCTTTTGTGAATTTTTTTTGAGTAGGCAATGAAGAAAACATGAAGAGATTTCAAAAATCTGATTTGGAAATGTAAATTTTATCTTTCTGTGAGGTCTGACATTTTGTTAGGGAGCAGTCCTATTTCATGTAGCCAGATGAGGATTTGGGGGTTTTGTGTTTCCCATGACGGAAATTCCCCAAACGCCAACATGTTTTGTTAAATATATTATTTATTGTTACTGCCTTTGAATAAAATAAATTAATAATGTGCTGATGGAAATTGTTGGTCACTGAAGTCATGAGGCATTCTACTACCAAAGAATTTGATATATGAGAATAACTTGATGATTAGAACGAAGTAGTAAAAATCCAGAGTAGTCTTGTAGCACAAAATGCCTTAAGGAACCAGCAAGAAGAAATGTTGGTACCGTCTGGAAGAGCATGTTTTGGAAAAAGCTGAGGTGGTTATATTTTGACTGGAGGGTGAATGTGAATTTCCAGTGTAACTTAGCTGAGAAGGAGGTTAAAGTGTTCCTCGTGTCAAGAGAAGTCCAACAGATTGAGAGAGGTAATAACCCTGTTGAACATAGAATTCCACATGGTCTTTAATGTTAGATGTGAATGAACCCAAAGGGGTGGCAAAGTCGTAACAGAACGAGTATGAGAATGAAAGCCATTCTCTATCAAGTTGATTGCAGTAGTTTCACTAGTCCTGCTTAGAGAACAAAGCTGAAAAGGAGGTGCAGTTACTGCCTACAAGTTCTCAGGGAATAAGTATTGCATAGAAAAATACTGTGTTTAAAGGATAATTTAGTGGTTTATAGCATAGCTGGGGAAATAGTTTTTCATACTCCTAAGCCTCATTTTAAATTTGCAATGATTCTATATAGAAAAAAATAGAATTTTTTTTCATTCCTTACTACAACCCAAACAATCCGTGGATATTTTGAAGCAGAGAAGGTAATCACTCAGAGGCATGAATAATATTGTCCACAGATGCAAGTTTAGGTTATGCTGTTGGGCAAGTTCCTTGCTACAACTCTTGGTGCTAAGGAAATGCTGAGTGTTGAGCTGAGTAAAGGTTGGTGAAGTAAAAGGAGCTCAGGTGTACCAGTACTGAGGAATGTTATGTACAAACAATGAGAAATTTCCATTATTTCCACGGCCTATCCGTGTTAAATTGATGTCCATGTTTCTGTTTAGAGCAGCAGAAAGGCTAATAGTGTATCACACACCTGGAGTGTCTCATTCAAATATTGCAGACAGCACCACTGCTTGGGTTGTTTACCCTAACAGAGTCCAAACTCCATGGCATCTGCAGCTGTGACTAAGTAGGGTTTGCTGGTTTCTTAGGGGTTGGAATAAATGGAATATTGGTTACAACTGGGGTAAACTCGTCATCTAATAGATGCTGGAGATTTATAGGTTTCCACAAAACCAGCTTGAATATCTCCTTCCTTGCAGGCAATGAAAGCATTCCTGAGATGCTAATATCCCATGGTCACTTTGGAAGTTTGAGGCTTTCCTGGTCCTTTCCTGTTCATGTTTGTTTGTGGACAAGCCACAGTTTAACACCAGAAAGAAAAAAGAAAATCTAAACTTGGCAAAATACTGGCAAATACTTGCTTTTGGGAGTCTGATTTTTCATGAGGTCTGCAAAGCCCTTAAAAATGGTTGCATAACAACTGTGAATAGGGCTGGTAAGGACTTTTTTTTCATTTAAGTGATTCCCTCTGAAAATGAGTTCACTGAAAAGAAAGCTTTTGTAGGAATCTAGTGTTTTTGACTGAGCTTAAATCAGAAGGGGTTCTGAAATCTTGGATGGGATTCCTGGCTAAGAGCACTTCTAGCATGGCCAGTGTTCTGCCTGATGAAGCACTGATTTGGGACACAGGAAACTGGAGTTTGAGCTCTTTTCTGGTTCCTTCTGGGAGTCTGGGACTGCACTTCAGCTGGAATGGTTTGAATGCTGGAAAAGTGTAGCTTTGTTCATTGCAGTGAGCTTGTTTTTCCTCATCCCACAAGAGTCTCTTAAACAGTGAGGGCCAAGTTTTCCTGTTCCTGTTACTACTTGTTCATAAAAAACAGGATTATTACATCAGGAGGAAGTGGAAGAGAGCAGCTGTGGCTGAGTCTTCAGCTGAGTTTAGGCTGTCTAGGATTAAAAGCTTTGTTGTCCTGACAGTGGGAAGGGATTTTAAGATTCCATGTTGTACATGTCAGAGGCGTTCTCTGCCGTGTACCTGGGTGGATCTTTGCAGTACAGAATTAGAATTCCTTTTAAATTAAAAAAATACAAAGTATTTTTCATTTTTTTGGGCTAACAGTTTTCCAAATCTTAAAAACCTTCTGTGGGAGGAAAGAGATTTTCATGAAATTTCTGTCATTCTTTACAGATGAAGTGTTGCCTCTTGAGGAAGGGATATTTCCCTCTTGAGTCAGGAACTGCTCTGCATGGAGTCTGTTATAGTCCACAGGCCAGAGTCTGCAAGTCACAGGTTTCAGTACTGGTCATTGTAGACCTCTTACAGCTGGAGAATGTACCAAGGGTGGAGAGCAGAACTGTGTACCTGAAATAACAGAAATTAAATCATGTAATACTGTGTCAGGGGCTGTTAAAATAACGCATTTTTCATAAACCATGTAACTATTTAATAACTATTTTCCACAGAAAATAAATCTCTGGAAAGATGAAAATAAAAGAGCATTTTCATCTGTTTCAGTTCATCTCTTTTGCATTTGAGGTACATACAATAGAAATTTAAGAATGAGGTTGAGGACTGTTTTCCAAGAAAGGGCATAAAATGTTATGAACTTCTTGTGTGAAGTTCTTATTCTTGTGAACTTCTCATTCAAGTCCTGAGGTGCACTATATTCAGTCAAAAGGGTCAGTGCTGCATGCTCCATCTGTTGAAATGGGAGTCACTTATTTTGGAAGAGGGGACTTGTATTAATTTTTAACACTTTGCAGAAGGTTTTGATAGAAAACCAACAGTATTCTTGATTATTTATTAATTTTATAGTGAATTATTAATCAAAGTGTTTAAAGGCAGAAACTCATAGAAACAAAATGCTCAATGTTTAGGTGGGAAAAATCCCATCAAAGATATTGCACTAGCATTTCAGTCTTTTTTAAAAGCTTTCCTTCTGCCACCCCTCTATGAACTGCCTTAATGACTAGAATGGAATATTTTTCAGGCAAATTTGCCCTGATTTTTCATGTATGTTCTCAGATACCTTTCTTCTACAAAGAAGGTGAAATTCACATTCTGTTAGAAGGAAAAGTACAAGGCCACAATTTGTTTTCCAGTGTTGAAAAAAAGCAAATAGAAGATTTTTGGTCTAGGAAGGAAGTAGGAGAGAGACTGAATAGGGAAATAGAAACTAGAATAATAGAATCATCAAATAATTTAGCTTGGAAAAGAGCTTTAAGATAAATAAGTCAAATTACTAATGCAGCACTGACAAGGCCACCACTAAACCAAGTCCCCAAGTGCCACCTCTAAATGGCTCTTTAAATACCTCCAGGGGTGGTAGCTCAAACACAGCCCTGGGCAGCCACTTCCAGGGCTTGACAACACTTTGGGGGAAGAAATTTTCCTAATATCCAGTCTAAACCTCTCATGGCACAACTTCAGGCTGTTTGGTCTCATTCTGGGAGAAGAGACTGACCCCCACCTCAACACCACCTTCTTTCAGGTCATTCCAGAGAGCAGAGAGGTCTCCCCTCTGACTCTTTTCTCAAAGTTTAATAACCTGGAGTGAGAGTGAAATTCTTTATTTTGTGCAAAACATCTTGCCATTCCTCCTAACTCTGTATGAAGCTCTAGCTGAGCTGGCCAAGGAAAAAAGTGTAATATAACAAGGAAAGTTGTACTGAGATCATATTCGTTATGGGGTAATGAGGTGAGTTTTGTGACAAAAGAAAGAATAACACCACAAATGACAGCTCTTTGAACTGTGTTTTTGCATAGGTTCTTGAGGAAAAAAAGTATGTGAAAGCACTCTCTGTCAATCTCCTGCTAATAAGTTCTGAGTTTGTTGGCAAATTTTAGTCAAAATTAGCATGCAGACAGATATCTCGGAGGTGCTGAGTTCCTAAATTATCAAAAAGTGTGTCTAATTAAAGGAGGGAAAACCTGTTAATGGCCCCACAGACAGAATGGCAGAGAAAACTCGGGCATTATCGTGGAGTTTGGAAGGAACCAGTCAGGTGGACAGCACGAGTGACAGACACATCACACGTGCTTTGGGCAAACTCCTGCTCTGCCCTGCCCTAACAAGAGAGGTCAATGAGTTTTGGGGCAAATGAGGAATATTGCTGCCAGGAGATGGGGTAAAGGAACACAGAGAACTATCTGGAGTTATAATGCAAATTTGGGGATAAGCAGAAAGTGTTTTGCACGTACTTGTCACTGCAGGTGTCTGGGGATGCCTGGAAATCTCTTGGAAGCACAACAGGAAATATGGGCTGAGCTGAGTTTCTCACCACAGAAGTGGAGGAGGCAGAAGACGTGGTGTAAATCTGCTGGAGCAGCCTAAGGAGCCATTTTCCCCTTTTATTTTGTGTATTTGTGCACTGTTCTTCCTTTCAGGTAGAGCTGAATCTGGCCAAGGTTTAGTGCTTGCATCTCTGCATAAGGGTCCTCACCACAAAGATGGATTCGAATTGTAAAAGTTTTACTTTAAATATTGTGTATATTCGAAGACTCCATTAGGGAGAACGACATTAATTGTTAGGTTTAATTTGACTCTGTCTTGGTTGTCACGTTCAAGTTTTCTTCGAAAATTGTATATTAGAGATTTGTGCTATGTCAGAAACCTTTCAAAAGAGTCAGAAATATCCATATTCAAGAACCTCATATTCTTTGGATGCTGATCAACATCTCTGTTTTTAATTTGTGTCCCTCACTAGTTGAAACAAAAAGGATGTGTCATGCTACCTTTCCTTTCTTTTTTCTAGTCTTTGGGGTTGTGTTTGGAAGTCAGTGTTCAATTTATCATTTCGTATTGGTTTGTTCCTCACTCAAAGTCATAACTAAAGCTGATTAAATCTTTTCTTCCCAAGAAGTAAGATGCTTCAGTTTCGATGGCAATTACATAAAATCTCAGTGAGAATTTTGGGAAAACAGGTACAGATTAGTGTAAATTAGAGCATGCATGAGGCATGGGAGAGAAGTGATCAAGTTCTTCATTTCATCAAAAAACAAAAGAGATCAAAACTTCAAATGCAATCACTATGTAAATTTGTTGTTTTCATGCCAGTCTTACCAATAATCCATATGGATAAGTTTATTGTTTGAAGGTGATGAGTCTGTTTCAGCGAGACGGGCAAGAATAATTAAAAAGTAATAAAATGCAGAAAATGTAGATCACTTTCTGATCTGAACCTTTCAGATGGTGCACCCAGTTTTCAAAACGCATTCATCCCTCTCTGAATGGCTTTGAGGGAAAAACCCAACAGTGTTGGACTGCTGTGGGTGTTGTGAGAGTGGATAAGGAGGGTGGAGAGACAGGGATGAGGCTGAACAGGTCTCCTGGCCTCTCTTAGGAAGCAATTCTCAGGAAAGTGGTGCAGAACTACTGCAGTGGAGGCCAGGATGATTTCTAGCCTGCTTTCCAGGAGATGGGATGTGGTGATCACTCCTGAAGGACAAAATCCTGCTCAGCTCTCCTGGGCATCTCTGAAGGAAAGCCACCCTTCCGAGGGGCATGAAATGATTGATGTGAACCCAAAGGTATCTGCTGGAGCTTTGTATGTTCATCATGCCCACTTTCTGCTTTCAGAACTGACTCAGACCTCAAAACATGAAAGGCTCCTGAAATTGCAGTTCTTCTCAAAATGTGACTTTGTTTAAAAAGAAAAAAGGTGTGATAGGTTGTCATGTTTCTTTCTCTATAACTTCAGATCAAATATATTTAGATTACAGATATTTTTGCTGTCAGCCTTGCAGACTTAGCAAAGAAAGACAAGCCTGATTCCATCCTACTTTGTGCATCATCACTGATAATATTCTGCAGCAAAGCTTGACTCTCAGTGAAACTTATGCAAGCCCATGGTTTTACAGGTGCCAGAAACTTCCAAATCTGACTCTTCAATGGAAACTTATAAATTGATA
Source organism: Drymodes brunneopygia (assembly GCA_013400955.1). NCBI lineage: Eukaryota > Metazoa > Chordata > Aves > Passeriformes > Petroicidae > Drymodes > Drymodes brunneopygia. Next base: position 322,643 of record VZTZ01002412.1, read on the forward strand.
TATTAGTCAAAAATGAGCCTGTCTGACTTTGATCAGCATGTTTTTTCCTCATTGATAGGAAGAAGGATCTTAAAGAAACTCCTAAGGCAATTAGGTATAAAAAAGTTGTGTAGCTCCCGTTCATGTTGATGGAATTATTTTTACGGGTTGCTTTGTAGAAGAGAAACCATAAAGAGATTTGTGAATCTTTCAAGTATATTTGAGTCAATTATAAGTTTTTTGTGTAAATTAGCTGCAACTCAATGATTTTAGGGAAAATTTTACTCTACATTTTAGGTTTAACTAGAGTTAAACTGGCAAAAAAATGGTTCCCACCAAAATGTGCATATATTCATTTTAGGTGTGTATTTTTGAGTCAGAAATTTGGCACTTCTAACCCAGTCAAGGGACGAGAGTAGCGAATCCTGTAACTAATGAATTAGCTACAACTGAGCAGATACACAGAAGAGCACAGTGAAAGAAAAGGATAAATATTTTTTTGCTGTTATACATTTGGAAGAAAGAAATACTTCCCCAGATGACAAACCACTTTTGCAGTGATATATGTGCCTTTAGTTGCAATTAGGGTGAGGTTTTCTCAAACTGAGCAGTGGTCCAGTGGAACTGGGAAGATGAGATCTCTGTTCTTTTTGGCTACAAGTCTTATCAGCAGTTTTCCCTTCACTGTACAATCTCTAAATTTTGGATTAATAGAGGGGTTTGTTGTGTCTCACACACTTCCTGCTGTGGGGCTCCAACCACATGCATTTTCCTGCTACCCTCATTTGTTATTTGAACATAAAGCTTTTATTTCTATGTTGCAAGGAAATGAGTTAATGTTGTGAGAGCTTTTTCATTGTATTTCATGGGGTAACTGTTATTCTAACTATAAAATATAATGTCGATAGGAAAGAAAATAAAGGAAAAACAGAATAAGCATAGAATTATTCCGGAGGCTAGAGAAAGAGACATATGTGAAATTTTTAAATTTTAAATTCTATCTGAATGCAAATATTCTGGAGATAAATTGATAATAATTTTTTCTTCAGTGTGTTTAGCTGATGCTCCTGGGCTTTAACTCTCGTCCCCAGAAGATTCATGTGAATGTGTGACAGTTATTTGTGTCCAAAATATCAGTTTTCCTCTTCTACAGGAAATTTCAGAATTCAAGCAGAAAATCATTTTGAGTTGGAACATTTAACATTTTTGGAATTAAAATTCAAAATTTAGCAATCACTTTAGTGGTATCAAAACATTTTGATTAGTTTTACTTTCACTTTTTTATTGTACCACCTCACTAAGTATAATATACATTATTTTTACAATTACAATTAATAGTTTAGTGTGAGAGTAGATTAATTGCTCTGTTCAACACCTCAAGTGGAAAACTTTGACAATGTTCTGTTGAAAACTTAGTTGATATCAACATGCTGCAAAAAACTGCAATTTTGTCAAAGCTATTTCTATGCAAATTTTCTCCCATTGTGGGGTTTTTTTGGGAGGGGGGGAGAAAGGGGGAGTTGGTGGAAGGTTTTTTAAGCATTAAAAGATGCCGAAAGAAAGACTTACTACAGGTGAAAGAAATGCTCCTTGGGGCAGCACTGTGTCCCTGGCTCAGGTAAGAAATCTGGAGACAAAGGGAATCTCCAGCATGGCCCAGGGAACAAAATGTCTTTATAAAGTCATTCCACTCGGTGCCCTTCTTCAGGGCAGCTGAGAACGGACACCTCCATATATGCCAGAGCTTGGCTTGGGCTGAGCAATCCCTAATTGTGCTTTAGAAACAAAGCCCAGAAACTCAGAGAGTTCAAAATAACTCCTTTGAACTTCAGAGAACATTGTATCTCTGGAAGCCATCCCTGGGATCGGTATTTGTCTTTGCCCAAGGGATGGAACAAGAGGAATAGCCAAGTCAGATTTTGTCAGTATTCAAGTTTGTGCCTTCCTTAAAGGTTATCACCACACTTTCAACTTCTAAGTGGTTTCAGGGGAGCTGAAGCCCATCTGGACAAAAATCAAATTCTAGCAGAGTCAACATACAGTTACATTAAGTGTCCTGTGTGTCTGCCTATGTATAAATTAATCTTATCTGATACTCAGCTGGTTGAAATGTACAAAATTCAGTGATGGATGCCAGAACAAAAGGAAGAAGATAAGAATGATTCTCATAACTTGAAGAGGCATTTTAATTTTCAGTCCTTCCTTAAAACAAACAGTCACTAGTAAGAAACCCACAGCTCTTATTGTTTTAGCTTCCTTTGTATTGTTCTTGTTCATTTTTGGGAGTAATTTTCCACTCAAATTTGGCCTTAATTTAAAATCTGATGCCTTTGTGTGGTGTCTAAAAATACATTTGTAGGATATTCTCAATAAACTCACTGTTTTTTTATGTCACTGTTTCAAAGGTCTTTGTGCACAGGGATGTTATTCCAGTTTCTAAAGTACACCATGCTGCTCTGAAGTGTTTATTGTGACATTTCCCACTTCTCATTGATTGCTGATATACACTGAAGAATGTATATTATTCATTGAAACATGGAAATGAAAAAAGGAAAAGTGAGGGTATCATTGTCCTTATAGTGCAATTTGGTGCTCTGTCTTTCTAAACATAGGGTCACATACAACATAGAATTTAGGGGAAAATATTCTTCTGGGCTGGGTGCTTGAGACAGAAGAGGACTGAACATTTTTATCAGATTACACTGCCACTGAAACGTAGATTTTGCAACATCCAAATGTTTTAGAAATTGCTTGTTTTGTTGCCACGTTACTCATTTGAAGCAACAATGTTCAAAAACTACCAAATGTTTCATTTTAACATCTTACGCATCGAAAGTTTACACCGTTCAAATCTGAAGTTATTTTCAATTTCGTAATTCCTTTTTTTATTTACGTCATTACATTTTGTTTTCAGCTTACAAAAAAACGGGAAGAAAACAGTGATTTGTAATAGAAAGATTTAATGTTCCATCAGATTTTCCTTACTTGAAATGAAGGGGGGGAAAAAAAGTAAAACTCCTTTTTAAAAAATTTTATTTATTTATTTTTTTGATTTTTAGTTAATCCAAACAAATTGTTTATTTTGTACATTGAAATGGATTCAGACTCAATATTTCATTTATTGTTTAATTTTTCCTATGGAAGGACTCAGCCTGACAAGCAGTTTGGCCCAACCCTGCAGTATTTCTGCCATGGGCTTATCCCTTGAAACCTCTAAGGAATAGTTCTGGGGAATCCAGTAGCACAAATGCACGCAGATCTTGGAGGCAATAACTGTAAAACACAAGTGGTTACAATTAGACTTCATTTCTGATATTTTAGTTTGTAGGGGCTCTGACAGCTATCTCTCCTTTAATATACTTGTTCCTGGGAAGAAAGATGGTGCAGATCTGCCTATCCACGTGGCCTGGGGTGACCTGTGGTTAGATTTGGGTTTTTTGGTTTGTTTTATTTTGTAATATATCCATGTAGTGACTAGGAAGAAGCAGGAAAGGCCACCTTTTCTCTTCTTAGTAACTTCTGCTGAAAAATGTTATACTGCCACAGCCTTTTCTTGCTTGGGGTGGAGCTTCAGCAACATTTGCTTTCACAAACCCTGTTGCAGTGAGACACAGCACATCCTGTATTCCCATCGCCTCTTCAGTCTGAGGATGACAAAGCCCTTGATGTGCTCAGTTGCATAATCTCCTAAGTTGCATTTTCTCCTGTTTTACAGTGTCCATAAGCATATGGAATGTTTAGGGCTGAGAATTAAATCCATTTTCCCCTTATCCGTTGTGAGAGCAGGGCAGTTCCTGCATAGATGATGTAAACCAGTGGAGCTGCCACGCTTTCTGACTCTGCTGATGCAGAGATTTTGAAAGGATTTAGCCGTTTCTTTGAATATTCAGAGCAATTTATCTCCTTTCCTGCCTTTTAGTCTCATGTTTTCATTGATTTGAGATCTCTTCCCACTGCCGTGTTTTGGGTGTTTGCGTTGCTTAGAAAAATGTGCTAATTTTAACAGGTGATCAAAGCCTGAGGAATAGAAACACCCCATAACCGCCGAGATCTTGAGGGACTTTTATTATTATTTTACCTGTTACATACGAACATCTAGGAAAAAAAACCCACCCCGACACCTTTATTTTTAGGCCTTGCTAATTCTTAGCCTTGCCTTAGTTGCCGGCTACCTGGCAACAGCCGATTGCCATGGCAACGGCGCTGCCGCTCCGGGCCGGCCTGGCAGGGCCTGCGGGCCTGGGAGGGCCCCTGAGGGGCCCTGAGGGCCGCAGCCCCCGCGCCCGGCTCCCTCCGGCCCTGCCCTGGGCCAGGCCCTCCCGTGTGCTGCGAGAGAGGCAAGGGAGCGATTCATTGCCTGCGGTTCAGGTTTTTGTTGGGAAAGGGGGATCTACTCCTGTCGGATTCATCTCGCCTTTTGAGTCATTATCGGGACTCTTGATGCGTTCGTTATCTTCGTTCAGGTCACTGCTGCAGCTGCGTTGGTGCCTGTTTGTGTTCCTTACTCTGCTTGCTGACAAAGCTTTTCCTTTAACTGTCTGTGAATTTACTTTCGGCCGCAGGCACCTGGCCCGTGCTGCTGGAACATTTGCTGATTCCATTCACAGGGTTCATGCCTGGTATTGCACCTTCTGCAAGACACCAGGGGTAGTTTCGTCGCTGATGCTACAGTTTTACCTTTGTGCCATAGTTGTAAATCAGAGCAGAATTTTGACCATTTAATGCACTGCGCTGAAACTGGGCACAACAGGAGAAAGCTGTATGTCCTTATGTAAATTATTGCGATACATAATGCTAGTTCAGATGTAAGGGGTTTTCTTATTCTCTGTGCTTATTCCACTTTCACTCAAAACATAAAATTTAGAGTTTTTGAGTTTCTGGAATCTTAACATGAAAGTTTGCTAGAGAAAGTGGTTGCACAGAGCCTGTTCTCTCCCCTCACTCTTGGGACACATTGCTCAGTTTGCATTACAGGGAAAGTTTTCATGCCTTTTCTGGGAAATGAACATGACCAGATCCCCATCTGAAGGGTCTGTCTGCTCATACAGGTGGTGTAGGGAAAAAGCAGGAGGAGTTGGGGGTTTGTGTTCACTTTCAGAGCTACAGAATGATCTGAACAGCAGATGTGGTGGGGTGGCTCACATAAGAGCAGCACAGCAATGGGTGTGCACAGGCTCATCAGGAAGGATGGGCCACGACAGGATGGGGAGAGTTAATTTTTGTGTGAGTGAGGTGGGGGAGTGCATGGAGCTCTCCCTCTGATGAGCCACATGAGATCTTATAGGTCAGGGCTGTAGGTTAGGGAGCATTCAAACAAAATGGACATACACAAGTCCATGGCGCCTGATGTGGTGCACTCATGAGAGCTGAGGGAGCTGCCCTGGTCATTCTGAGACCTCTTTTGATTATTTTTAAAATTAATTTTGACAGAAAGCATCAGTGTTATCAACATTATTCTCGTACTGAATCTGAAACAACAGCACTGTACCAGCCACTAAGAAAAAATGAACCCAATCTCAGCCAAAACAAGGACAAAGGTATGGCAATAGAGGGTTCCCTGCAGACTGGTGCATGCTGTGGTTTTTTGCTCAGTAGTGAGAAAATGAAGTGCTGTACTAATCATAATCATGGAAGAAGAAGTAAATTCAAGAATGCCCTCAGACTGGTATCAGAAGCTGAATTTAACTTGGTTTTCAAAAAATCAGAACCTTCTAAACTAAACTGAACTAAACTAAATCAGTATTATCTACAGAAAAGCAGGTTTGTTTTTCCTGGGAAGTTTGCTGGTTTCAAAATTCGATTTTGCTCGCAGAAGTTTCTGTGGGAGCAAAAAGGCTGCTCTGAATCATTCTTGTTTGGACGTGATACCTGCTGGTTTGCCGTTCTTTTTGGGTTGATGTCAATGTAACCACAGTGATCAATGAAAGATAGCGGGAAAGAAGCATGACATTTGATACACTGTACTTGGCAGGTAGATCACAGACATTTGCCTTGGAATTTCTCATCTTGAAGGTGAATTGGTAGGTTTCGGATTTTATTTATTTGTTTATTTGCATTGTTTTCACTTTAATGTCTTAGATATTCTACATGTTACATGTATATTCGGCTCAGTGATACCACTTGAAGGGTTTGGTAAAGTAGAAGTAAAACGTGTTCCATTTTTATCCAACAATACTCAAATATACACTATTAAACTTCAGGTTTGCTTCCCTTTGAGGGCCTGTAGCTACCCATAAAAGCACTGGTTTGATATACTCATTTCCCTTATCTGTCAGAGGAGTAGAATACTCTGGGACTGGTCTGGTATTTTAGCAGCTGTCATCTCATAACCTCTGTTAGCAGTAGTAAAATACCAATTGCTAATGCTCAATTCCATACTTATAAACTGACTGAAATTCCTGTGTTAGTGCAAACTACAGAAGTAATGAATTTGTAGAATACACATCTTGATTTAGAAGATGTTGGCAGGGAAACTTGAATGTGCACGTATATATATTAGAGGAAATGATGACATCTAGTATTTTTACCATTTGCTTTGCTACAAGAAATGATGTCTAGTATTTTTGCCATTTACTTTGCCTTCTACACCAATGCATTCCTCATTCATGGTTGAAATACTGTGTCATGTGGCATGTGAAATTATGTTGATTTCAAACAGCTGCACTTAGTAATTTGGATTGAGTTTTTAAAAAAATGCTATAAAACTACAAACAAAATTCTGATCGATACTTTCTGACTGAGAGTGTTCTGTTCAGTATCATTGGGACTTATACCAGTTTCTTGGTCTTGGTGGACTCTGCAGTGTTGAACCCCATGACTTCAAGGGTTTTGTTGGTCAAGATAGTGACCTCCTTATGGGAGATTACTTTTAAATTTTGTAAAAGAATGGAGTTATTGTAAATTCTTTAGCTATGTGAGATAAACTGTACAATCTCATTCCTTCAGCAATTGATCTTTACTCTGAGTCTAAATATCACTGTTAGATTGCTGAGGTTCTCATGCAAAGATTGAAAATCTTAATAAATATGAATTTTAAAAGAATTGAATTAGTACAAAATACTTAAAAGGGTTCAATCTAATATTTATAAAGAGATTCTTTTTCATTTTGATCAAAAATGTACAGTATGATTTGGAGCTTTGAAATCTTTGGTAACAATTTTACAGCTTTTTCCCAGATATAATTACCCTGCTGACACAGTAAACACTTTATTCTCTCAATAACATAATCTGTGCAACAAGCTGTTGGCAGGATGGAAAATGCTTTCGAATACATCCAAGCTACAACTTCTTTTTCAATTATTGCATTGTTGCAGGTGGTTGCCTGTAGTTCATCATTCCTTTGGAAATAAAAGACTTAAAAATTTATAGAAAAATACAGCTACTACAAATAGGACTATTGCTGAGTGGAAGAGCTTAGTTCTCCTGGTAGGCTTTCAGAAATATATTCAGGATTGTAATTGTTTGTTGAGCCACAGTTTGTTGTCTCTTGTCACCTCAGTTGCTCAAACTGGATGATTAAAAAAATAAAAATGCTGCTTCTCTCTCCTTTCTGCAGGTCTGGCAGCACCTTTGTGTCAGGAGTTTCCCCTGCCAGCCATATGCAGCTCCCTATCAGTGCTTCCCAAATTCATCTTTGTCCTGCCCTGCCTCTCTTATACTGAAGTTTCTTGCCCCAGCTGTGGTGTAAACCCACCTTGCAAACATGCAGCACTTAGGAGAAGGGTATGGGAGAGTTTTGGGGAGAAACAAAACCTGAGGTGCATCCCAACAGCAGCTTTGAGGGGTGCATTGATAGTTTGCTTTAACTTTCTGTCAATTGCCTGGAAGCAACAATAGCAGAAAACAAGGCCACTTTGGAACTGATCTGTTTTGTTGCTAATCCAATAAAGTCACTCTGTGTGTGTGTAACTTGCCTGAAGAGAGAAGTGGGATGATTCACAGTGCTAAAAAGAGGAATAAATACTGAAATTCTTTAGGAGAATACGTCTATGCAACCCTTCATTGTAAATTACAATTATGGAGCAGAGTCTGAATCCTTTTATTTTTAACCGTGAAGGGTTGACAGTGTGTTATGTAACATCAAAATATTGCCCTCACGCTTTCCCCGAACATCTTTCTTAAAACCCAGGAACAAAAGCACATAAAAAAAGAAGTGCTTTGTGTTGTGTGCTCTGTAAGCATCATCAGCCTGGGCTGAATATGCAGGGCTGTGTAGTGTTGCTATCACAGATGCATTTCTGCAATCAAAATTTTTCCCTTTCACAAGATGAAAAGATATTTTCTTAATGTTCATTACAGTGTATTAAGACATTAGTGCTCAGATCCTTTCAGTGCATTAGAGAGAGCATTGTCATTCTATTTTCTATTCAGATGAAATAATCGCTTATCTGAAATTGCATTACCTTCAGAGAAAACAGGGGAGGATATGGGCTCAAGCTTTGACAATCAAGGCTTACTTTAGATAATGCAGTTAACCACTTGAAATGGCAGTGAGACATCTGAGCCATTGGCATGTACCAGAAGATGGGCAAGGCTTTTGACTTGTTCTACAACACTGCATGTCTATTTTAAGGCAAAACTTAAAGCAAAGGTCAGTGTACTTGTGATAAACTTTCAAGCTGACTTTGCATTAATAGGTGAGAGAGACAAGAAACTGTTAAGGAAAAATAAGAACATGGTATTTTCATGACTTTGTTTTTTATTTTTTACAGAGCCACAGATGTTTGTGGCACTCTACAGACAAATAAAACAACAGGTCTTGACACTGAGGAATTAATACTACAGTGAAATGTTACACAAAGGGATAACAGTATTCACAGGGAGATCAGAGGAATATGTTTTCACTGCAGTGAAGTATCTTGAAATGTGTTTATTACACACATTTTGATGTCTGTCTCATAAAATGTCAAAGCAAAGATTTGCTCAATACTGGAACTGCTGTCCCAGAATGAGGGTTGAGCTGAAGGTCACTGAGGGAAAGATGCCTGAAAAATTTAGAGCCATCAGGTGTCTGAAGATGGAGAGATGAAAGACAGGACCTGGGGGGGGGAAGTCATAAGAGCATGGTAGGAAAAAACATGGATTCTGTTAATTCCCAGCCAGTGATACTCAAACTATAGGGCTGTGAGATTTTCATTGTGATTGCCAACCTGTGGGAATAGATCTGTGCAAGACTTATCAAAGACCCCATTCACTTCCAGCCTCCTATGAAAAAGTGTCTGTTTTCTCTCCCAGCTTCTTGTGAGTGAAGGGATGGTTTGCTAAAAGTGGTGGAAGTGACTGAGCAGTCAGAGCAGGGAAGGAAAGAGCAGGAGACAGTGATGACCTGGGTTCAAGCAATCGATGGAGGGAGCATTCAGACCACTGAGCCTCTGTGGAAATGAGAAACTTTAGCAAAGTGGGAGAATTTTCTGGAAACAGCCTGCTCTGCTGATAACATCACACAAACTTTGGAGCACACTGGATTGGGGAAAATGTCTGTTTTCTTCCAGACAACTTGTAATGGGGCTGTTCTCTGGGTGTTGTGGAGGTAAACGTGCAGTTTGTTTGGGGGTGTTCAGCTGAGTCTTCTGTGAGTTTCATGACTAGAATGTTCTTGCTACATCACCCTGTGAAACAAAACAACAGGGAACATTTTCAATGAAAGTTTGATTTTTACCTGTTCTCCAGGAACCAAAATAAACTCTGTTCACAGAAAAGCAAACCTTCTGCAGAGATCTGCTGTTTCTTGGAAAGACCAGTTCCTGTTTGATAGCTGTGGTGTTGAGTGTCTTAAAAGAGACTTCATGGTGATGTGCAATTTGCTTATTTTCTTTTGAATCCAAATGCATGAAGATCAAAGATTGAATTCAATTTCTGAACTACTCCTGGAGTATTTGAACCTGGACAGAAAGAGAGTGGCATTATCAATTGGCAGAATTTTATGTACCATGAAATTGTTAGTGTTTGTCATCTGCTTAGCAGTACCTCTGGATTGAAGTGGAGATGGAGAATGGAGTGATGATTGTATATTGCAAATAAAACTCTGAATTTAAGTGGACTATGAAAGGCTTTGGGAACTGTTTTTTTGGTGTAGTTTAGTCAAAATAAAGACATTCATCAGCTTTAGGGGGCTATCGTTCAGATATGTGATTTTTCAGATAGGCATGCTGAATAGAAAATAAAAACATTGTTATGGATGTGCTTTTTCCAAATGCATTTGAACTCAGGAAACTTCTAATCCTGATTTTTTGTTTGTTTGTTCTTGGTTTTTTTGGTTTTTTAATCAATCTGCCTAGAGATGCTCCTGAAGATTTTAGGAATAAAACAATGTGCTTTGCTTCTTTGATAAGCTTAATTTTTGAGTTAATAATTTTAGCCATTTTAAAACTTATCTGAATAAATTTGGCATGACAAATGAGAGCTGGCATGAATATTGTGTGATGCTGAGGGGTGTTTTTCTTCACTAAGAATAACAACAACCTACCAAATCTATTTTATTGTGTTATAACAAAGATAATGTCTAGCGAAGGTCAATTGCTTCCTCCTCCGTGTGCATAGGAAAATGATACTTTCCTGACTCAGTCCCAAATTCCTTAATCAGTTTTCACTCGGTCATTATTTAAACAAACACGTTACTGACTTCACATTGACTGAAGAAAGAATGAATGAAAATGTGGAAACTTGTCCCTTGAGGCTTTTTCATGGTAATTTAATACAATGAAAGTATATTTTGGGATTAGGAGAGAATTCCATTGGAAGAGATGATGTGTTTTGGAAGTGAAGAAAGTACAGTTAGCTGCCACAGAGTCATTCTCAACAACAATTTGCATAATAAGAAATTTACACTTCTATAGGTCCTTTCAGCCAAGAATCATGAAATGCTTTACAAAAAAGGCCACATATTGTTATCCTCACTTTGCAGATAAGAAATTGAATTAAATAGTATTCAAAGGTCTCAAATGAAGCAGGCATGTCCAAGTTCACAAATAAGCTTACTTTTTAAACCACGAGGCCATCCTGCCAATCCTTGTGACTCTTCTTTTCAGCACACAAACTTCAGCAGATTGCCGTGAGATTTTTCTAAACTGACAACCATTTGGGCTTTATGGGTGGCTGGTCTTAATTAAGCAAATTTGCAAACCTTGCACAAACTGAGATTTAGGTCTAGTTGGTAATTATATATTTTCATTGATGACAGGGTAATCATCAATGCTTTTGGATGACTGAACAGATTCACACTTGGCTGTTAGCTTGACCTCTCTATGTGAGCTGATTTTTTTTTTTTTGAGGTTTACTCAGGAGTCTTTTGATACATATTTTATGAATTTTATGTCTTCACACACAATTTAATTTAGTTAAATATTTCAGTCACTAATTTCCACACAAGAAAAATTGCATTAATTATACTCAAGAATAGCTGAATCTGAATCTGTCAGAAAAGTTAAATTCTTGCTGCACACTTCCACTCTCTTTCTAAGCACTTGCACACCACTGGATTTGAATGGACATTTTGACATTCAAGTTGTGGTTCAGTATTAAAAGCAGGTGCTCTAACTTCCCAAGCCGGCAAAAATTAGGAGTCAAAATCTAAGTCTAAGCTCCACAATATTGTGTATTTGAAGTTGATGGGAATGCAGGAGAACAGATTAACCTTGCCTTCCCAATGTTAGCATCCTTCAGCTCTACTTTTCTTTCTGAAAAGCATATTATATATCTTGGGTTCTTATTCTCCCAGCTCTCTTTTTTTGGTGGTTACTTGCTCTTTTATTGCCCTCAGTTCTCTCACATTTGTCTTTCTTGTCCATGTAACATCATAATATCTTTGAGACAGGGACTGTCTCAACTGATGTAGAAATATGATCCTTGAAGTGATGGGAATTGAACTTCCATAAGCACTCTCAGTAGCAAAAACATAAAGCTTCAGGGAAAAGAATAATTCCTGCATCTTGGGTGATATGAAAATATATTACACAGACTAAAACTTCTGCAAAACCTACTCAGGAAAGTACTTCAGCATTTGTAAGATTGCTGCACAGGTCTAAAGCTAATAATTTCCTTAAGCACTCTTCTGTAGCCAGAGCCTGAATTATATTCTGTTGCTGTGTGTTTATTTTTTCAAACAAAAGCTGCATTAAAATGCAAGTTTTCATTGGTGTTATTTGGTGTTATTTGGCAAATTGTACAGAGAAGTCACTGGAGAAATAAAAGCCAAAAGGACAGGTAAAATGGCATAATTGACAAACACCAAGAGAGCTCCACTGAGACTAAATCTCATTAACATTGTTGAACTGGGTCTCTTTCCTGATTTCCATCCTGCACAGAGAGATAGTTGTCATGTACATTTGTAGCACAGAAGAATCCCAGCTATGCGGTTTAAGTATTTTCTTTATTAACCTTTGAGAAGGTCTATTTATGCTCTCTATTGTTCACTTGTACCCAGCAAAGTAGCAATGAGGAAATCCCTTCTTAAAAACAATAAACTGTGAGCAAGAATTCCTCTTCATCACTGTGGAGGTTTTTGAAGCTGAGGAAGTTCTGAAGCTGAGGAACTTTGTTCTGAAGCCAAACTGAGCTGGGTTTGACCTACACAGCAGTTCTGGCTCTTTGGTACTACTTCTGCTATCAGTTTTATGAACTTTGAAAATGAATTGTATTGGCTGTAGGCAGGCTGCAGGATCCAGCACCTTGATGTGACCGTGTGGTTTAGCTCATCTGATGGATGACATAATTCACAGTGATAGAAGAGTTTTGCCATTGAGCCATGTAAACGAGGGCCCAGTGGTTTGAAATGTTAAAACAAAGTAGATCAGTATGTAAGAGATCAGTGACACATCTGGATATCAACTGGATATATGATTTATCACATAGATTTTGATTCTGTGTACACGTGCATGAATATAAAATATGCATAAGAGATCCTCCAAGGCTTGCAAACACAAACCACTTTGTCATTAGATAAGCATTAGAAGTCTGCGTTCAATTCAGAGATCTCACATCAGATTAGGTTATTCTTAGGGAGTTGACAGAATCTGGGATTAGGCATTCTTTTTCATTTGTAGAAAACTGAAAAGAAGCACTCATTCATCATCAGAGAGTATGACTTCTGTGGAACAGTATTATTATATAAACCCACCAGAAATTAATTCACAAAGGATGCCTGCAGAATACTGCCACAGGAAATGAGGACCAAGGAGACCTTCTGTATGGTTCTGTCAAGTTAGGGATGCCAGGAATCAAAACAACACGCATCTCTGCTTGTTTTCATGCATGCAAATAGAGAAGCTGCTAAGCAGACCTTTAGCTTTTAACATGATCTCTGCCAGGTTTTATTTATCTGTTTCTCTCCAGTCTTCAGGTAGTGTGCTGAAGCGGCTGCTATGGTAACTTCAGATCGAAAGCCAGCAAAAATTTTTCTGCTTTAAAGATTTCCTTTTGCCTTTGCCACTCTCCATAATTTTACCAGTCATATTCCACAATTCTATTAACAAATAAGTAAAAATAATTAATTAATATTGTGGGTTTGTTGGTTTTTTTTTTCAAGTGAGAATTAACTAGGCCAAGAAATAGCTCGATAAATTAGTCCAGATGGAGGAAGGTGAGAGACAGAAATGCTCTCTGTACACCTCTAGTGATGTGTTGTTGTGACATTATTGGCAAACAGTTCAAACAGGGTCCTTTCAAAGGTCTGCAGTGAAAAGATGACACTAAGAATCACATTTGCAGATCACGAGGCTGTCAGTAGGGTCTGGATGGCACCAAATGGCAGCTTATAGGATTGATTTGGACTGACCTTTTTTAACTCAATAAGTTTAAAAACAGCTGTGTTAGCATCTCTTCATTTGGAGATATATATTAAATAAATATATATGAATAGATAAGTGCTCCCTGAAAGCTGATAAAAATGAGGGATCAAATGAAACAAAATTTTGCTAAGAGGGATTTCCTAAACAATTAGATTTTAGGGGTAAACTGATCAAGAGGAATAACCCTAACAATATATTTATTACTTGATAATTTAAAAATAGATGCTGATAAATTTGAACCTGCACTTTCCAGTACTGTACGGTCAAATTAGCATGAAATTGAATTGCCTTTTTCCTGCCTCTATTTAGTCTGTATTCTCTACAACAAGATTCTCTTAGTCAGAAATAACTCGTCTCATAATGTTCTCCTCTCTGTCGTACAAGTTCTACCCCACGTCACAATGAGGTGGAATTTGCTCTAGTTCTCATCTAGAATGCTTGCTGGAAGATATAAACCAATTTTATTATGGTTTGGTGCATCTATAAGATCAAGCCTACTGTGTCCCCAGTCCTGGCAACTTCACAACTTCATTTATCTTTCTGCAGAACTTTCTGAATATTATTTGATCTGGACTTCAGAAGCAATTAGTAGGAAAGGGCGGAAAGACTGTCGCCTGTCCTGTGAGATGTCGCAACATTTAAAATGTTGACTCTATCTGTAGATGGACAACCCTTTCAAAGAAAGGAAAGCTGTTCCTCCTAGAGTGGTAGGACAGTTACTCATTTTCCATGACAAAGTCTGTGCTTACTGAACCAAAGTTTTAAACCTCCCACTCTGGTTAGAATAGGAGTTCTCTTTTACTTATTTTGATTCTCTTACTGGCAAACTGAGCTTGGTTAAGCCATTCTCCTTTTTTTGGTATCTGTCTTCATTGATACAGGCATAGGTGTTCATTTGAAGTTTTGACTTCAATTTATCAATGTCTCTCAAGAAAAAGCCAACAGATGTATAATTGAAAAATCTTCAGCCAGCTTTCAGAGACTCTATAGCTGAAACATCACTCTAGTGATTGGTGTCAGACTTTGGACAGGACTCTGTCTCAGAAGATACAGTTTCCTGTGTAGGGGATATCACAACACCAACCTGCCTCACATAGAAGTTGTGGGGCTGAGGGAATTTATGTTTGTGCCTTGCTGGTTTTCTTCCTAAAGCTAAATGCTGTCTGAAAATGAGAGTCCTGACCTTGGAATCGGATGTAGTACTGTTATAGGCAAAACTTATCACCGAGAAAATGTGCCAACCCTCTATTTATCACTTACCCAGCTGTTCTGGGTAAATTACAGCTCCTTTAAAATTACACTCTAATTCATCAATAATTCAGCACTGAAGGCTTATGAAGAAAACACTGGATGCCATTTTGAATAGCTCCACTATCAAATGATAAGCTGTTCAGAGGGGAGAGTGGGAGCACTGCTGAGGTGCTGTGTCTCTGTTACCGAGGGAAATTCAGTTTGCGTTAGGGAAAGCTACAACACGACGGGGCCCAGGAGTTTGTTTCACACAGACCTTTGGTGGGCACAGAACAGGATGACAGGAGGGGAGAGGAAGGCCCGTGGGGTAAATACATCGATGTGATCTTCTTGCAGCTTTGCAGGCTTATCGGGGTATTTAGAGCCCACACAAGGCAGGCAGATCAATGCCTCACCCAGCACATGGCGCATGAGCGCGGGGCTCGGCATGGCTCCTGCAGCACCAACGCTGCAATCACTCAGGGTGTGCTGAACAGATGTGCTAGCCTGGCAGCCAGTCTTAACCCTTCTGGGGTGCCTGGCACAGCTCAGGGGGCTCTGTGCTTGTCTGCAGCTCTGGCCTGCCTGCCGAGGGCACCTGCTCATCCTGCACGGTGCTGGAGAGGGGTGGGTGCAGCAGCACATTTGCTTTTTTCAGTTTTGCTGTGGCAGAGTAATTTCATAGCTTTCAGCATCTTGGAACACTGTCCTCTCTGCTGCTCCCTTTTTCTCTGTGTGTTCTACTGTGTACCAGAACATTTGTAATGATGTATCCAGCCAGAAGCTGGGTGTATGTGCATTAATGCTGTAGCAGCCATGGGTGAGACAGTGCGTGGTCAATCATGGTTAGATCAAATGGATCACATCAGAGCAAATGAATTCACTTGCACACTCATTCATCTGCCTTCACTTTCGCTTTACATTGAAGTTCTGATGGGCTCTTAAGCTTAAATATAGTTTTCAAAAACATCCCAATATGCTGTAAATTTTCTTCTAATGAAAAGATATTTGTGAAATTGAGAGGAGTTTTGTCAAAAATACTCTGTAGCTCCAGCCTTTTGTATGACAGAAAATGAAGAAATCTTTTCACAAAAGAGTTTTCATTAAAAAATATCTGACCCTTGGAACTCACTCAATTCCCCGCAACACTGAAAATGAGCACCAAGGTGGAAGCTGCACCACCTGTGATTTGTATGTGTGCTCCCATACAAAATTTGTGATCTGTCAGAAAAAAGAATTGTCTCTTTTTCAGTTCTGGTTGTGCTTGCTTTTCCACTTGATCCCGGCCTTCTGTCAGACATATTTTTCTCCATGCCTTGCCCTTAAGTCCCTGAAGTTTTAGATTTATCTACCTCCTTTCACCGTTGCTCCATTCCAGCCTTTAGAGGCCCTGGATTGGGTAACAGCTACCCTTCTTTTTCAGGGACCACTTTGTAGCTCTGAAATGAGCTGCTCTGTGCAGGTGCCATTTAGCTCTTGATGGGAAAAACTCACCTTTGCCTCAGAATCTTGGTCCACTATCACTGTTAACTGTTGTTATTTGTATATGGTAACACCTAAAACCAGCAGCCCTGTCCTGCCTAGACAATCCTTCTGATGTCAGCAGAATATCTGCTTATATCTTGCGTATAAAGCACTCTCCATTTCTTCTTTTATTCTGTTAGTTTAAACAAGGAATCACTCTTTTAAACATTAAAATTCAGTCATACTAAGTAAATAACTTAGTTTTAAAATGCAAACAGATTACAAACAAAGGCGGCCTCCTACTATCCCTCTCTCTCTTGCACATCTACAGGCTCAGAAGGGAGGCTGGGAAAGACACTGCATTAATAAACATAAGGCCAGAAGTAATCATTAAATAAATATCATTTAAAAAATCCCCTTGATATTTAAAAAATGCTGAAGGCTTTTGTTTAATAAAAAATGGCTAGGAATATGAGATGAAAAGGGTACTGTAGAGCAGTGAATTCCACAATAATATACAAAAAGCCAACATTTCAACAGGCAGCAGAGGAATCCCTGCAACAAGCGTGGTGCCAGGTCAGCACAGAGGTTTCTGTGCTATAAAGGATCTTTCCAGCTGGGGTTAGTGAGATCACCTTCCAGTCAAAATACCAGGCTGGGCAGCCCCCAGAAGGCACTCAGGGCAGGCTAAATCTGCCAGTTTATAGTGAAACAGAGGAGCAGATGGGCTAATCCACCCTGAACAAGCTGCGAGCTAGGGAGCTGCAGAATCACAGCCCCTCTGGCCACGTGGTGCCCAGGGCACGTGTTGCTGCTGTGAGATGGCAATGAGTGAGGCCACAAATGCAAACTGTGCAACGGGAAAATCATTTTCAGTCATGTATTCATGTCAAAATTGATGGCAGGATTCAGCTTGCTCGCTTTCAGCTCCTGTGAAATGTTGGGCCACAAAAGAGGGAGCCAGGAAGAGAAGTGGTAAATTGTTTAGTTCCAAACTGATGCGTTGGCCTCATGTGCTCAAATCATCAGAAGCTTTAAAGAAAATAATACCTGTTTTTAAAGAAAATAATACCTCTTTTTACACATACTGAAGGCTGTGGAGTGGGAAGTATTTTCCAAATACACACAACATGAAACCTTTTGGGAATTATAAGACTCAGAAGCAGCTCCTTATTCAATCGAAATAGCTGACAGACCGATCTGAGCAATGGCATATATAACAGCAGAGCTAGCTTTAAAACTGAATATCTTGGCTAGCAGAAGCTCTTTAATCACAGCAGCACAGAGTTCAAGCTAATTGCCCTAGTGTTTTCTGAGCTTCTCATGGAAGCTTTGCAGTTTGTCTGGCAGCCTGGGACTCCCAGCTGTGCTGGTGGCAGAACATCTGGAAGCTGTGTTCAGGCAGAACTGTGGGAACGTGGCTGCTCACAGACTTTGCACCACTCATGAGTGGGATCTCCACATAAGCAATCATCCCCTACAGCAAATCCAAAGGGCTTTTTATCATCCATTTCTCCTCCTGTGATACATAAGTCAGAATATTTTGCAGTTAGCATGAGCTCAGTTGTAGTATTTGAGTTTGGGAATTCAGCGTTCTTCTGAATTAATATGTTGGTGGTATTCCTGGCATCATATAGGCAATACTTGATAATGAAGAGCATTTTTGCTCATAGATGGTGTGAATCCAGAACATTCATTTTTTATAGACCTTTTACATCTAATTGACTTTTATTGCACCTATGAAATGGAAATGCATTAAAGAGCATCTCCGTTTCACTTATAAGACTGAGCCAATTTTCCATTCTGTCGTTTGAGAATTCTTAATTGTCTTCCATAATGAGGTATTGGGAGTGTAAACAATTATATGAGATTATAAGGGCTCTTTTTTAATATATATTGTACTGTAAATATGTGAGTGTTGTGCTGTTGCAAAGTGTTTCCTGTTTTTCTTTTTGCATTGAATTTTACTTTTGTAATTCCTGTTGCTCATTCAGTTCTCCATAATTTCTTTAAAGGTAAAGTATTAAACAGTTTCTAACATTTGCAAATTTTTTGGTCCCCAGAATTTTTTAGGAACCCATGGAATATCAAGACATTCCAAAGGGATATCCCAGCTTTTACTGTAGAATAGTTACAGTTCTGTAGCATCTGGAGACACCACAACTCATGTTTTTCCTGGTTTTTGTCTTTTTGGCTTCCCCCAAAAAATTCTACTAGCAAGTCCACACTGCTATACTTTGCAAAACATTACTGACCAGACAGTTCTGCAGGTGGAGGAACATCTATTTTACCCCCAGAGCAAAACCAGGTAAAAGCAGAACTATCCCAAGGTATTTTTTATTGATTTGCAGATTTGGTGTTATTTGGTCTATATGAATTCATGTAAGATTTGGCAAACAGAGTGGTTTTCCTTGAGTGTTTCATTTGGAATGCCAGTGGCTCTCCTTTTTATCTGTTATTCATGATGCAGTTGGTGGGAATCATCCTTTTGTACCCATCCTCACCTCTGCTCCTAATATGAACCACCAAGTGGAAGGTTTGGATACAAGTCTGATATTTGCAATATTCATCTCTGCTCATTTTGAGGGACTGCTCAGTCCATCCTGTCTGTTCCAGTGAATAGATCATCTGAGCTTTGGAGCTGTAGAAAAGTTAAGTAAATGATCAGACAATATTGGACAGCCACATGACACCACTTGGCTCTGAAGGACATACTCAGCTGTAGGAAGGAACAAATTAGCTCAAACAAGCCTTAAATTGGACTTGATGGGCCATAGAGACAGATCTTTGTCCCCAGGTGCTTGAAACTGTTGCTGTTGCTTTATAACATATGCTGAAACACATGCTTTTGTCAAACTTCCCCTCGTGCCATGCTCCTCTTCCACCCCTGATTCCCATGGAAGTTATTAGGGCATGAACAGGGAAGGCTTTGTGTCCCATGATGCCTGCACATGCTATAGATGAAAATTTCCATTTTTTCCCCTCAAGTTCCTTCTGCTAGAAGAGTTTGACCACATTTCCCTGCAGTTCGTAACACATTTTAAATGCAACAGGCCCTGCTCGTATCTGCAATAAGTCTTCCTTTTGGGTTTTGGCTTATTTTTCTTTGGCTGAAAGAGCAGTTTTAATATCAGCAAGTGGCTGCTCCTGATGGGCCTGTACAGTGTGCAGAGCACATCCTGTAGATCACAATTCTCTTCCATTTTTCCCCATCAAGTTCCTTCTGCTGTAAGAGTTTGACCACATTTCCCTACAGTTAATAACACATTTTAAATGCAGCAGGCCCTGCTCGTGTCAGGAATAAGACTTTTGGGTTTTGGCTTATTTTTTTTTGTTGTTGAAATAGCAGTTTTAACACCAGCAAGTGGCTGCTCCTGTGATGTTTTTGATGTGCTGCTAATGTGAAGTGGCTGAGGGCCTCCTGTGCCGTGGGTAGCGTGCTCAGCTTCCATTGATTATCGAGGATAATCAGAGCCCTGCAGGACAGGCTGCCAGAAATACTCCAGAAAATGGGAGCTCACAAGGGCAATCACAGTGCTAATGAAAGCAATAGGTGGCTGCCTGTGAAATGCAGCTTTTCCTATTGAGTTTGTCTTGAGAGATTAAAAAAAAGGTTTTGCTTGAATTAAGTGTGTATAACCAAAAAAAGGAAAAGGAACAGGAGAGAGGATTATTCTTATTTCAGGTTTCTGGTCTTAATCTGCCATGCTAGACCCGCTCAAAGGAAATGTCACTGGAGTCCTTAGACAGGACATAGAGGAAAGAATATTTTCCTATTGGCTAATAGCACAATTATCTTGACTGAAATAATCTAAAAAAATCCCCCCAACTCAGCTTGAGGCAGGGTGAAAAATTTCTAACAAGATTTCTAGCACGTCAGTAATGAGCAGTGGAAAACTATGTTTTAATATGAAACATTTAACAACTTTGAACTCGATGTTGCTGACAGGAGTTTTGCCACCTGTGGTAACTTGTTTGCTCAATAGTAGAGAGCAAGCAGGGACATGGAAGAATGTGTAAATCTAACACTAAAGAGAACGTTTTTTAGGATGGATCTAGAGGGTTAAATAGAGCTAATGGCAGGAAATTGTAACAGGGTCATTTTAGATCTGAGGAGAATAGATTGTGGAACAGAGAAATGGTGGGAACCCTATTGTTGACACATTTAAATATAGACTGGACAAAATGTTAATAAATGTACAATAGGGAACAATTTGACATTGTGCTCAAGGAGATGGAAAGGATGCAGTAATTACTCTTTTAAAAAGAACTGTCAGGTTCTCAATATACTTCATTGTGAACTTGATTTCACTTTCAATGTGTTTATATTTAATAGAAATACAACAGTATTTCTCCTATTTAATAAAGGAAGTTTTAATCTTTTTTTTCTCTATTCAAATATTACGTTTTTTATATTCAGCTCCCTGTCCTCGGTTGTCTTGTAGGGCATGGGGCTTTCTGCTGACTTGCACACAGTGAGTGCACAGACAGTGGTAATTTTTCTTTTTGAACCTTAAAGGCACTAACCAGTTCTAGTAAATCATCCCAGAGAAGGGAATGGTGCTCAAATGTGATCCTATGAATCTGAAACTGTGGAAGGGAGGAGTGTTTATATGGAAGCCGTCATAGGATCTGTTAGATATTGCTCCTGATATTTTCTGTACCTCCTGTCAGTATCCCACAGCCATGAATCACCAATACTAAACTGCTGAAAACAATCAGCACTATCAACAAGGTCATTTTTAATTTGCAGGCAAGACACAGGACAGGAGTGGTGGAGCTGCCAGCTAAGGAAAAGATACAGTCAGATGAATGTCTTTTGTATGACTGAATTGTGTTAATTTAGTTCATCCTTTTAAACTTGAGCAAATCTTCAGAAAATAGTGTTTGCTTTAGTATAACATGTTGAAAGATAATTAATGGTCCTTGACATAGAAGTTCTAGGCCAAGTGTCAGAACTTACAAATCTAGGAAAAAGTGTCTTTCCAGTGACATATAAAAATAATTTACATTTGCTGCTGATTTTCATCCTGGAGGAGGTCCAACTATTTTAAAGCTACTGCTCTTGTGATAAAGTCTTTCATTTCTCACTAATGGGAATTTATTGTTTATAAATTGTTGGTATACCAAGTGTCCTCAGCATTCTATAGATACAGAAGCAGGCAGTCATTGCTAATAAAACACAGTGCAGCAAGGGAGACACCTCAAAAGGAGGGTTATAACTCTGCTGAATGAAAGTAAAAGCCTTGCTGGAAAATATTTCTCTCTGCTATATTTGCCTCACATTTTACCAGAGGTATTTTCACTTGAGGATATCCTTCTTACTGATTCTCCCTCTGACATTTCACTTCTCAGCACATTCTTCCTGCTTCTTGCTTTCCTTCTGCTGGCCACCAAGCTGGCCTCCTCCTGTGGGGTACAGCCCTTGTTGAGTAACTCTACAGATCCCAGGTGAAGTCCAGGAGTGAGGACTTCACAGCTTTACAAGGTGTCCTATAGAACATTCTAATCTTCACCAGAATTCTGCTGCCTATCTGGAAATATATGGCTTTGGAGGGGGGTGAGTTTATGAGCAAGTTAGTAAATTACAGGTGATATGTGAGAACTATAGCAAATCAAAAAGAATTAGCTTTCTGTGATACTGTGTATTTTGAGATTCACAGTTCTTGGGAGGCAAAAGTGTTCTCCTGTTCATATATAATATTCACTATCTCTAAATTATATACAGCAAAAACCTATTTTATGTACCTCTTCTCTTTCTGAAGGGATTTGACTAGATTACATGATAGGAAACCTTGAAATTCTTATCAGAGGTTTGATAGAATGATATTAACCCAAGAAGCAAAACAAGGAAGCCTAATATGACACTGAGCTTATTCTTGAAGAAACTAAGCACTGACATAGTTCAGTATTATAGTTCCACTTATGGACAATCCTCTGGAAGCAGACTTATGCAAACCTTATACTCAGTTTCATATTTAAATTTTTCTTTACAGAGCTCTGTATATTTCTTATGGCCATACTTTTTCACAAGAGGATATTAGATGAGATCCTGTGATTAAAAATAATGCTACTGAAGGGTTTTTACTTCTTATAAACTGAGCTGAGCATTAAAATAGGAGTTGTTTATGCTGAATGGAAAGTAGTGAATATTCAGCTTTCCCCCTTCTCTGGAAGTGAGCATCCCATGCCTCAGTTCTACAGCAGAAGGAGTATTTTTTTGGTGTTGGAAGGGCTTTGGATCTATAAACAATATTTAGTCTGTTAAACAGTCAAGGTCCCATTGATATCTGAGATAATGGCTCTGCTAACTCTGTTTTCTCCTGGGATATTCCAGCACTGAGGGCTGAAGGAGGAAGGAATCACCTGGCTGTTGCTAAATACTGAGTTGTGTAACAGAAGCAAGTTGAGGAAGGAAAGATTCAATATTTTTTCTATTCTGTACTTTACATTAATTCTAAAATGACATGAAAGCAAGTATGCACCAACAGGTTCCTTGTGTCACCTCCTGCTCACCTGCCCTAGAAAGGTTTTTATTAAATGACACAATATATTAAAATATCAATTCAAAGTAGAAAAGGGGGAACATAACTGCGTGTGAATTCCTTTGCTGACAGGATGGGAGGGACAAGCAGACCTAGAGTGGATACTCAGTTTTGTTTTTCTTGGCAATTTGTACAACCTTGTTTGAAAGAAGCCCTGCTGCCCTTGAGAACCTTGTGCTGACAGGCTTTTTGTGGCACAGCTTTGCTGCATCCACATTTGCAGGCTGCTGGCGCTCAGTGGAAGGAGACAACCTCAGCCTGCCAGAGCAAAGCCACCACATCTCCCTCTCATTTACATTCCACACACCACATTTGGATTTTCCACCATTAAACAACAATTTGTAGCTCTGTATAATCTTTTATTGGGGATCTCAGAGAGCTTTATGAATATTGTATGAATGACTGGAGCCTCACAAGTACAACTAGGTAAGAGTCATTATCGCTGTTTTATGCAGCAGCAAGATAGGATGCTAGAGCTTGGGAAGATTGGGCTCTGAATTTCATCCCCAAATTGTGAAAGCACTGTCTCATAGCAAAGCAGACACCTGTTGAGCCCCAGTATATTTGCAAAAGGCTGATACGGGCATATGCAGGTAACTGGAGTGCAGCTTCAAACTGAAACCTTTTATCTTCAAGGTCATGGAGCGAGTTTAGTCAGAGCGAGAAAGGGAACTGTTGTCTTCAGTCTCCCTGGTCTGTGTTTTAAACTCAGAGCTATTTATCCTCCCTGAAAGACTGAAATTAACAGGAAAGTTGATATATCCCAATGAGGATTAATCCTCCCCAAAACTTCATGTGGGCTTCTCTGATTTATATTTTTGTGTTTGTGAAATAGTTGGGGTTTTTCTTCCTCCCACTGTCTTTTCAGTCAGATTGTTCCCCACTGAGTTAAAAATAAATGTCAAACAATATGACTTAAGGAAAAATCCATGTGTTCCAGAACTGCTTTCCCCAGGAAACACTAGCCAATTAATAGAGTAGAATGAGGGATTTTACCCAGGGAGCCATCATGAAATAAGAAGTGTATATAAATACATGCACAAAGAGACACAAACAAGCACATTAAAAGAGCTTTTCATTTGGACAGGATCTGCTTATCAGTGTGGAGATTTATGAGGCACTGTAGAGCATGGACAAGCAGAAATCACAGGGAGGATGCTATTTTGAAAGGCTAATGAAATTTTCCTTGTATATTTTTTTTTGCTACTGCAGCAGGAATCATCATGAAGACCATGAGGCTATTACTGGTTAAGCCTCTGCTGCAGAAGTCCTTAAACAGATGTTTTTCCCCAAAACATTTAGGAGGATGTTATAATTCATCTATTTACTACCATTTTCATGCTAGGAGAAATTTCCCTGTCATCCAGCCTGAGTGTCTCTCTCTGACAACTTCAGTAACCATTTTAACTCTCTCTGTGGAGATCTGCTCTAATATCCAATTACACTTAATATTATTTCCTTACAGCTAGTGAGATTTCTGGCTGGGTTTCAAACCCAGATTTTCTGCATTGCCTTTGTACAGGTTGCCTGTGTTGTTTCTAAGTGATCTGTGCAATATAAATTCATCTTCATATCACCCAGACTTGCCTTAATCTTCCCCACCTAAAGGCCAGTAAATATTCTTATACGGAATTCTCTCAGCCACATCAGGTGGGAAAAACAACTTTGTAATAGAAAGACTCTCTATTAAAAATGCCAGACTGTTAAAAGAAATAACTCACTTTCTGAAATCTTAGGGATTACTAGTGGCAGAAGCAATAAAAATCTTCTTTAAAAATCTTCTGCGAATTATTAAGTAAATTTCTTTCAAACTGCTTTATTACTCATAGGAATTGTATCAATCAACAGTGAGAGCTAAATTACTAGATCAGTCAGAAAATATTGTTGCAGCTAAAGAATCAATGCTAATTGAATCATTAAAGCATTATTACATGAAACACAAATACCTCAGAATGATAACTCTTTGCTCTGCTTGATCTATAGTCTACAAAAAAGACATAATATCAACAATTGTAATGCTTGATTGTTCTCCTAAGCTCGTATTTTCTCAATACACTATTTTTCTCTATTGGTGTCCTTTTGCTTTTAAGTCTCCCACCAGTAAATAAAAAAGGAAAAAAAAAGTGGCTTCAAATTAATGGAGTGCACATTTTCTCTGCAGTTCAAAGGCCAAACTCACTTCAGCCAGACTCCCACTGGCTGCAATAAAGTTCAGAGCAGGGGGCATTTTAGCTTGACCTATTTTTTGCATTTTTGAAGAGCCTTGTCAGTGCTGCTCTTACTACTTTGGTTGAAGCAAGGTTGGGTCTGATGGAAAGTTTTTATGATACACAGTAAAACTTATATTGATTAAGGGAACTCTGTGCTTTATGTCTCCTCTGTGTGTGCATTTTGCCCTGGTTCAGCCCTCACAGATCAGCCAGAAAAGCTGGATATTACTGCAAGACAGGGAGGCTATGGGTGCTGTCATTCTCCTTGGATTTATCAGGCTCTGGTCACATCAGATGAACAAGGATGATGTGGTATGCTCTGAGTGCTGCAGGAGCCCCCCAGTACTGAATAACTTAAGCACATTTGCTAGACTTTGTTCCTGGGAGGCTGAATAAACATTTCTCTGCCTTCTGGTTGCCTTAACATCATTGTGTCATGGCTAAAGAGTGGTGACAGACCGACAGCCATGGACTACTGCCGTGGATGTGGGTGAGAAAATGAGTTTGTGTGAGTGCTGTGTGCCAGCAGTGGTGATGAGCACAGTATTTAGGTGGGTAGATGGAGGCTTGCTGGGGTAGATGGGAGCAAGAGCATCTCTGTGAGAAAGTGTGTGAATATGTAGGTTAGAGTAGGTTTGAGATGATGTTTTTGTTTTGATCTTCCTACTCCCTCTTTTCTTTTTTTTTTCCCCCCATGAAAAAACAACTTTGGGTGTAACATATGTGCTTGCAGTCATAGCAAGGTTTTGATGTATGGGTTATGCTTTTTTCCCCTCTTCTCCCAAGGGGAAAACCTGCATATTGTCTGTCACAGAAAACAGGGTGTTTCCAGCCTCTTGATTTATTATTTTTCTAGGTGAGGACCATCATTTTGGTGTATAAGATAATTTTTTTCGGCAAATTGACACCTTCCATTCTCATCAAAGTTTGGGAGTATTGTTTACATAAAGTGATGAGCTAACAAGCTGTGTGGAGCTGGGAAAAGTAAGTCAAGGAATCACAGAAGCAGCAACATATTCTTTAATTCCAAAGTTCTTTGGCTACATTAAGAAGATTAATGAATAAAAGGTCTTGGTGCCAGCAAAGGGCTGGAGTTCACCTTTTGAATTTGTGTTAATGCAGTTTAATGGGTAGAACAATACAGATGCATAACTTCTTTTCTGGTTGGGGCTTGTTGTTGTTTTTTTCTCTCTTCTATTAAATTAAACATTCTGTTTTGTATTCATGCCAATGGCTCCACCACAACCTTTCCAGGTGGTTTGCCTGCCAATCCAAAATAGCAGCTGGGAAATTTACAAAGCACTTTCTTCTTTGCCCACCCTTTCCTCATTTCTGGTCCTCATTGGTGGCCCAAGCAAGCCAAGTTCTGTAATCACAGACCTGCAAGGACTCACTACCCCAGGCTGCTGTGTAAAACAGAGCAAGATGTGGTGGGGAGGCAGCAAAACACCATGAAATCCTTTTCATTCAGGTCAAAATATATCCAGAGATTTTATTCTTTCTCCTCCTCTGCCACCCCCGCTCCTGGTCCCCTTCCTTCACTCCAGTTCCCAGGCCTGTGTAATCCAGGGCAATTACAGCACACAGTCACATCTCACCCAATGAGATGTGAATCTCATTCACAATCTTATCTTCACTGTAAAAGTTGGGGTTTTCTGATTGGCAAACAAACAAATCCATGTGAAGATCCCTTCACAGAGACAGAAAAATACAGCAACTGTGTTAAAGGGTCCACAGTTGCAGCAGCATCATTTTAGAAGACACATTTCTGGGCATATCAGATAGTTAAGAAATCATTCCCCAGGTGGAAATTCAGCTGGGGCATGAAGCTAAAAAATGCACTCTGTGGATATGTGGGGCTTCTTAGAAGAGACAGAGATCTGATTCAGAGCTTCCCTGCTACTGAAAAGTGATCCCAACCTACAACCACAAAATGCTTCAAATGCAGCCAGATCCCAGGATTCACTAACAATCTTTGCAGGACGTTATTTTTTTTCTTTGGATAGAGACTGCAAGCACATATGTTAAACCCAAAGCTGTTTTTTTCATTTGGAAATGATCTGGATTTTTTTCCATTTGGAAATGACCTATTCCTACCTCATTCAGCTCAAGGTACCACCAACTCAAACAGTGACAACAGTATGGCTGAGTCAGGGGATCCCCTGAGATCCAGGGGATTTAACAGTGATTTACCAGCTCATCTGTCTTGTGCATCTCTTTTTCTGTGTTTCCAATAAAGGCCTGTCAGCAATTTCTTCAGACCTCTGAAGTTTAATTGGTGGGGTCTGTGGCTCATCCTACTGATGTTATTGATATTCATTCCATATTTTCAGTGAGAACAGGATTTGATCTGTTAAGAGCGGGCGAAATATTTGAAAGGAAATGGAAGGTTCCTAAGATCTCTTTCAGGTTAGTTAAAGGTAAAAACACTCTAACATAGGGAAAAATGAGGCCAAGGATAAAATGGAGAAGAGGTTTTACTGCTGAATACTCTAAAAAAACCAAGAACAACATCTAAAACTAAAGATGCAGAAATCAACACAACCTTTTCCATCACCTGTGATTATGACAAATTTCAAATCCCAAGTTCCTTTTATAAGTATAGTTCTACAAGTTTTATATATACATATAAATATATATAAATATATATATATAGTTCTACAAGTTCTATAGTTTTACAAGTATAGTATCTTCCTGATTCTAAAGCTTATTAATTTCTCTTGCCAAAGTAAGTATATTTACCAGTTGGTTTTACTCCCTCCTGCAGTGTTCCACGTTTGAATATCAGGGCTTAGAAATCAGATGTGCTTACCAAGAATGGCAGAGCAAAATTCTGTTTTCAACCTCCACCTTCATAATGCCACTCCATGCTCATATTTCAAATGTGGCTCTTAGGCCACATTCTTAATACCATTCACAGGAGGGCTGCTGGGGAGATTCAGTCCTCAGGTACAGCTAGAGATGGTCTTGCCTCCTAATGAAGTCTAACTTTGTGAACTGAATTCTCTTCCACTCTCTGTGCTGCCAAGCTTCTGTTCCAGGATACATCATGTGCTCATTCCTGCCTCTAGAGTCCATGAGAATTGGCTTTGACACAGAGCTGGATGATGGCTAGGAGAGGACTTGGGAGCCTAAGAAAGGTTCAGGACAGAAAAAGGCCACTTATTTCTCTATTTCTGTTTTTACCCTGCTTTCCTGATTTACGTTCCGTCCCTTGGTTCTCCTCTGAAAATAAATCTGGACATTTCTTCAGTTTCTGAAGTGCTTTGATTTTAAAGGCTTGTTCCTGCAAGAAAAGTTAGCTCCCTATAGTAAATCCTAAAGAAATTCTCAAAGAAAACAGATGATTAAATTTATCTGTGTTGGATGCTCAGAACCTCCTAGACTGCCAGCAGATCATCTAGGCCATGCAAATCAAATCTCACATGAATTCAAACCTAGTTTCTAGGTAGCCTGAAAATAGTTGTTGGATTTGCTCACCATTTTTATTTGGGTGGACAGCTTCTGGTCTGCAATTCCACGTGACTTTGCATGTTGACGTTCCCTGCAAATGTTCTCCTACTCTTTAAAAAGCTGGGATGAGCTGCAGCACCAGACTTCCTGCTCAGCCAAGTGCCAGTAATTGGCTGTGTTGGGATCTGATGGTGTTAAGATGAGCACAGTGAGATCTGTCTGGGAAATGCCCTTTGCACCAGAGCTGTGACACTTGCTGGTGATGTTTGAAGGGAATGTTTCGAATGGATTGTGAATGAAAAGTAGATTTTCTGAACTGGACCTGATGTGAAATATTCAGGTCAACTTCAATCTTTATGGAAAGACTGTAGGAAGCACTGACTCCCCATTTGTTTTCTGTGGCCATCCCATTCAATGTCCTGTGTCCTGTGTGTGATCTGGGCAGCTTTTGTCCCTTCCTGGATGAGCAGTATTACTGCAGGAGAAGACGACAGCCCAGCTGCTCTCTGTTCTGCTCCCAGCTTCCCAGGCTGTGCAAGTCAAAGGGAAAAAGCATCACCTACATCTTTCTTGGACAGTGGTGGCCCTGGCAGTATGCAGTTCTCCTCCAGAGATGCCTGGAGCAGCTCAGGATAGGGAAAAAGGAGAACAGGCTGATGGCAGATAATGTGAGATATCGAAAGCAGTTCAAGCTGATTTAGTCAGACCAAGAGTTGAAAAAGCAACTGGTCTGTGAATTGTATGGTGAGTGCCCTCCCTTCTGCTGCTGCTGGCCCTTGCCCACAGAGCTCAGGTGGGCAGGGAGCTCCAGTGTCCTCTGTGTGTGTCCCTGCAGGCTCCCTCTCCCCAGCCCTGCTTCCTGCCTCCATCTCCTGACCCTGTGGTGCTCTCCCTGCCCCTGACTCTGGGACAATCCTGGTGGAAAGCACAGCTGCTCTGGCTGCTCTAACATGACCCTGTGGCTGTGATTTGTCAGGGCTCACATGCTGTGTGACAGACACCCTGCCACACTCATTCCCTTCCCCTCTGCTCGCTGCAGCTCAGCCCCCTTGGCTGGCTGGATGCTGCCCAGGGCAGCTCTGGCCTGCTGGTGGTTTCCTTGGCTAAATCCTGAGTAGAAGAGCAGCTTGGTGATAGAGGATCTGGCCCAAAGCATTTCCCGTGAGCTTTCCGAATCAGTGCTGTTAATACTCACTGTGAATTGATTGGCTTTTGCTTTTTTTGCAGGATGGTGTGACAGTGCATCATATTGATGTAGAGATGCTTCATTATGCAGAGCTGCATTTGCTGTCTCTGTTGCTGAGCCAATGTGTGGCTGGATATTGGTCACAGTCCTCAAACCCTCCAATAGCTTTTGCTTTGCTTGAGCATGGATCCTGTGACAGTATTAATTAAAACTTAGGGGTCCCAATAATTTAGGTACAGATTCTGCCTTCAGCTATCTGTGTTCTTTTCACAAACAAGTAAGAGTTCTCTGTTTATTTTAGGTTCATCTATCCTCATCTTCCTTTGATTTTGCAGAAAGGCATTTGCTATTGAAATTCAGTGCAAAAATAAGGAACAGAAAAATATAGAAATCTTTGAAATTCAGCTTTGAATAAGGCCCTGAGTTTTCCCCTTCTCAGATTTTACTGGGGCATCCCTCACTCACAGAGGCTCGGTTCCTACAGTCCTCTCCGAAAAATTCAGATTTAGGCTTTAACACTCCTGAGCTATTTTGAAATCTAAAAGCACCTAAAATGGCTCAGGCAGAGTCTCCATTTGGGGGTGATCATCCACACATTCTGCATTCCTCCTCGGATTGTTTATGCTGAGCATTCTCCTAATCTCACTCACTGTAGTGCCATTCTCTGTGCACCAAATAATAAATCAGGCTCGTGGTGTTCCTTCCTCTGCCACCCACCTTCAGTCCAGTGCTGAGTGAGCAGACCCAGCTCCAGTGATGGTGCAGGAATGTTTGGAATCTCTCTGATCTGTTTCCAGGGAGCATTTCCCCACATGGCCAACCAGCAAGAACATTTTCCTTCACCTTGCAGCAAAGCTGGAGCCCTTCCTCCACTCAGGCTCCTCCGTGCTCAGGCTGTGCCTCTGATCCCAGAACATTTCTGGAACATTTCTGGAACATCTCTGGAACATTTCTGGAAGTGGAGCAAGGCAAGGAGTAATGGCAAGTGGTTCTTCTCATCCACTGCCATGCCCACAGAGGGGAAAGGCTGACTGGTGTTTGAATGTTCACCTGTACTTCTCCGCAAAGTCAAATATTTGAGGTACTCAGACGATGGAAAATTCAAGTGATATAATTAGAATAATATCTAGGATCAGGCCTTAGGTAAAGTTTAAAGGTGTGATGGAAATTAGGCTTGTACATCTTTCATCATCCCAGGTGGGTAGATACTGAAATCAGTGCTTTTTAAAAACCACACTGCCTTTCTAAATATTTAAACATGAGTCAGAAGCTTATTTTCAGAAATCTGGTTATGGAAACACATAGCAGAGTAATACAAATATTTTTCTTAGTCCTCCTTTTAATGAAGATGGCACTGATTTACAGCTCTTCAAATTATCTATTAATGTCCAGCAGCTTGACTTCAAAAACTATTTCCTCAAGTGCTGCACTCTCTTTCATACAAAAAGCCTTAGCACATCCTTATTTGGCAAATTAATATTATTACTTCTATTTTGAGAATGAGGAGCAGAAGGATTAAAATGATTGGTCCTCTCTGCTGAGAAAGTTGGTGGTAGTGCTTCAAAGAAGAAGAAATCTTGGCTATCAATTTTAATTTTTTTAAGATTTTGACTGTTTCTGCCTTCAGGGTATTTTGGAGGTAGAATTACTGGACAAAGCATAATTTGTTATGTTTGAAAGAACTGAAATTATTTCATTCCATTGTTTTGCATTGAAATTCTAATTCCATTTACAAGTATAAAACCCAGGACTATTGATGGGTTTTCACCTTTTCCTTATTAGCTACCAAACATTCTTTTTGTCTGAGAAATAATAAATGAAGAGAAGTAGGAAATTAAGATTAAAGATTTGGCAGCCAACTTGGACAATGAAAAAAATCTAAGGTAAAAGTTTAAAGCTGGGAAAATGAATTATTTTCTCTTATTCATTTTGCATTCTGATGATGATGAAGGTTTGAAAGTTTCTTTTTTTTTTTTTCCTTCTATTAAAATAGCTTTTCCTAACATGGAAGTTCATGAATTAAAAAAATGACAAGACATTTAAATTTCCTCTTTTCAAAAGTGAAGAACCTTTACCCTATGTCCACAAACATGTCCCTGCTACACATGTGAGCTGTAGTAGTGGATTTTCCAAACCTAAACTCACCAGAGGGAAGAGAAAATTAAACAAGTCATTGAAATCTGGGGTAATAGCATTCCAAAACAATGCAGATTCAAACTGCTGGAAAATATATTAGTTCTGAATTTGGTAAATATTTCCAACTTTAATAGTGCATTAACCAAAGCTTTTTGCCTTATCAGATCCCCATCCTCATTTCATGAGCTGTTGTGGCCAGGCAGAACTTCCTGGTGAGGTCTGAGAACACCTTGCAGTGGAAGCAGGAGCTGCTCCAGGGGCACAAACCCCATGAGTTACATGAGACACATCTCACATCGATGGGGTCACAGGGGCCATTGCACACCCAGCAAAAACGTGGGTTCTATTCAACAGAGAGCCGTGGTGTAAAATGCACATTAAGAGACAATTAAAGACAATGCCATTATAAGCAATTTTCTTGTTGGGTAGCTAATGCAGCTCTCTGACTCTGCCTTATCCTCTTATGTTATGCTGGAAACCTGATTATTCTGCTGCCAAAGGATGAAATGCTCTGGACATGAATCTATTTTATCTTCTGTCTCAAGTGCCAGTGCCTGGCTCCCACCTCTCTTGATATTTAGGGTCCTGCATCCATGCACTGTTCCAGCATCAAAAGAATGCCCTTCCCAACAAGTGATAAAATAGGTCCTTGGGCTGGGTACTCAAAGCCCTTTGCCAGCTCTAAGGGTTTCAATTCACACACATGAAGCATCAACATTCAACAAGAATTAATGGAATTAATTAAGATGAGCAGTGAAACACATGGCTTTATACCTGGCCACGCATTGATTGAGCTCTCTAAACAGGAACCCAGCTCTCCCAGCTGCTGGAACCAAAACTTGACAGGGAATATTGGAGCCATTTGCTCCCTTGACATAAATTTTGTTTCAATTTTGCCCGTCTGAATTCACATCTGTGTTGGGGAAATTTTCTGGAGGAGCTTCCAGGTAGAAGAAAGGGGAAATCACTTATTTCACAGAATCAGAATATCACAGAAAGGGGCTGTGCTCTGTTCTACTCAAAGACCAAAAAAAAAAAAAAAAAAAAAAAAAAAAAAGAAAAAAAAGAAATATTAAAAGCTTCCATGAAATGGAATTTATACTTCCTAGCTCTCCTGGTTAGAAGATGGAAGAAAGTGTCTTATTATGTTAGAAAGTTCACCTGTATTTTACCACGATGTGGAGGGAGGATGAACAATTCCTTCTGTCAGCATCATGGGCTCTATAGCTGGTTTTGTTTCTCCAAACTGGGAAAGCATCTAAGAAATTACCAATGCATTTTTTAGTTCAGCAAGAAAGTTCCACTATTTCTCTTAGGAGAAAGGAAAATGTTTAGTCAGGGCACAGAGAAATAGGAAGTGACATGAAGCCCTTTCAAGAGTCCAAAAATAAACATTTCTGATCACTCTGCTCTCAAAAGGTGTGTGCTCACACAAACTAACAAGCACTCCTTTGGGAGACTCAGGACATGAGGACACTTCCGTGTCAAGCTTATATTTTTTGGCCCAGCTTCTGCTTTGGCACCTGTTTGAGCTGGCAATTTGAACTCCTTTCTGAAAAGCAGGGTTTGTCTGTTAACTGTGCTGGAAATTGGAATCTCAGTGGGAATTTGTGACCCCAGCAACTTGTAAACAGCCTTCATCCTTCCACATCTGTCCTGCTCACCCCTGCAGAATTTCAGAATTCAGAAATGTGCAGGGGCCTCCCAGGCAGTGCCTTGTGCCATTTCACTGACTTTGGCTTCTGTCACCAGCGGTAGCAATAAAAGCAGAGAAATGAAAGCTGTAACAAGCTGCTGCTCTGGCACAGTGGCTTGGAAGTGCTTTATCCATTGTTTATATGCACCTGGTGCATGCCCAGATAAACACCCCAAGCAGGGACCAGAATGAAAATTATGCCCAGTGCATATCTGAGAATAATGTCCAAATTATCTTGGACATTATTAGAACCCCTACTACACTTCACGTGTGTTCCCCACATCTGGAATGTGTTGTCTGTTGGTCACATTGTTTTGAATCTCATCTTTCGTAGACATTAAAAAAAAAGAGAGAGAAAAAAGTCTTCCTGAAGCACTGGGAAATGTAAAGAATTGTAGGGATAACAATTGATGAATAAACAATGACTGAATTCAGTGCCAGGGATCTGTTTCTCTTGTATCCTTTATATTTTAATTTTAAATTACTTTGTAGGAATTAGGAGCAATTTCTGAAGAATATGGAGAGGGTATGGTTGAATTTGCTACCTTGAATTAAATTGTTGGTTCCTCAACTCTGATACCTTTACCTGGGAATGCTGATCATTTGTGGCATCAGAAGAACAGAAAAAACAAAACTCAAAATCCCCACCAGCATTCAAGGCTTGCAGGGATCTTTTGGGGTGAGGAATGAGACTCGTATTCCCACAGAAGTGCATTTTGAACACCAATAATAGCTTGCATTTTTCCAGATTTATTGATAAAATTGTGTGACTCATCTTGTCCTTTGGCTTTCCCTCATGATGAATCAATTTCTCAAGTTTAGTATAGAAAAAGTAAGAAAAAATATATTTCACTTCAGAAATTCAGTTTCTCTTAAGTTTACTGAATTTTAATTTCAAAATGGTGTTAGGAGTTGTATTCCTTCTAATTTTTCTCTTGTCTGCAATAAGTCATACCTGTGCATCCTCTACTTCAAAATGTAGTGAGTGGAACTCTGGATCTGCCTGGATTTGGCTCAGAATGATGGATTTGGATTAGAAAGATTTCTTCCTTGTTTACTCGCATGCTTTGTTCCATGCTTCTCTTTCCAGTGTCCTTTCTGGCTGCATATTTGAATGGGCTTGTCCCTTAAATTACTATTAAATCTCATCTTTTACTCAGTAGGTATATTTTTGGTGAGTAGATTTTTTAACATCTAGAGATCTTCAAGCTCTTGGTGCATTTGGTGTAGGCCAGACAAGTTAGACAAGAAAAGCTCATCTGGAATGCAAAGGTAGCCTGTTCTTTCCCAGCTGCTGCTCTTTTCTCCCTTTTCTCCCTCTTGCAAGGTCCTGTTACAGTGTTAAGTGCAGATTTCCATTTGGGGTTACTTTAATCAGGGTTTCCAAGCTGTCCCATTTTCCTTGTTGTCCTTTGCTCAGTGATTTGGTCGTGCTCTGTAAACAGAATGACTCAGATATCTGAGTTGTGCTGAGCATGGGCTTGATGGGAAGTTCAGCCCTTTCTGCAAACATTGTTTTCAGGCTTTTGCAGGTTATTTGATCAGTCAAACACAAGTGGAACTCTGGCTTAGAGAATCTCCCCAGCCAGCCTGAGGCCTGTGCATCACACTAGAGCTAAACACTAAAGGCATTAATTATATATACTAATAAATATTATTAATGTATTAGGGCTCAAGCTTTATGCTGGACTTTCACACACAGAATTCATCTCATCCTTCCACTTAAAATGAAACTTGCATGGGCACCTCTAGTAGCCTCTTTAATGACATTACTATGTGTGAGTTAATTTTAAAAGATTTTTTAGGTGGTCTAATTTTCTGTTGAATTGTTTGAGTCTATGAAAGGCTGTGTTGAGCACTGTATCAATTGAATTACATTCTCCCCATCCTGCAGAATCACTGTGAATCTTTGGAGACTATAAAAATACCATTTACATAAGCTTTTGTCCATTCATAAAATCTGATAACAGGAGTCTTGACTAACATTTTGATATACAACTTGACCCCATTTTTAAACAATTGCTTGTTCACTTTGTTGCTGTAGTTATTTCTAAAAAGAAATAATTGAATATCTCTAAGGGTAAAAAGACTTTTTCAAACAAGAATTTTTTTTTTTTAAAGCAAGAATATTTCTGATAGATACTCTTTTTCTGTGCAGACATCTCTTTTAAAGTATTTTGGCAGTTAGTAATTCCCAGGACCACAAATCACTTCCAAAACGAAGCCAAATAATTTAGCCCTTGCATACCACAGTGTCTTAGCCCATCAGGGTTGAATGCCCTCAGCAAATATGGCTCTGTTGGACTAGAAAAGAGCAAGCTGGAAAACCAACAGGATTGGAGATTGCTGCACACCAGACTGGGCAAATAATATTCCCATTATCATATTCAGGGGATTATAAGAGCTGGGTGGACTTTCAGGTTGTAGAAGTTTCTCTTTGCTGATCATAAAATGATGCTGGGTAAATATTTGTAAAACTTAGCATGCATCTCCACAGACAGTAATTTTTCAGATGGAAAAATGTGACAAAAAAAAAGTCTGAGTTCGCTGTCTACACTGTGAAAGACAAAATAAGTGAACCATACCTCAAAATGAAATGGTGGGCCCCATATGATAGAAATGCATCCCTGCAGCCCTCACAGTGCTCAGGCCTAGCCCCTCTTTTCAGAGCTCAATACCTTTCTGTGTTCCACGTCCATTCCACACTCCATCCCATTGTTAAGTATTTATTTCAGTGTTACTTCTGTATTTTTAATTATCCCAGTAGAGCAAAAATGAAAGGTGGCTTTACCTTAAGCATTTTGGTACAGAGGAGCAGTGCAGTTTTGAAA
Source organism: Drymodes brunneopygia (assembly GCA_013400955.1). Classification (NCBI taxonomy): domain Eukaryota; kingdom Metazoa; phylum Chordata; class Aves; order Passeriformes; family Petroicidae; genus Drymodes; species Drymodes brunneopygia. Next base: position 359,157 of record VZTZ01002412.1, read on the forward strand.
CAAATCCTGTAATTGCCCACATTTATCATCTCTTGCTGCATTTCTCAAGTGTGGTTTTGGCTCATGTTAAACAGATTCTTCTCAGATCAGAAGCTCTGATCTGCCTACATGTCTAGAGGATTTAGAATCCTACAGGGAGCATGGGGGTCTGAAGCAGGGATCAGTCTGCCAGAGCACTTTGCATCACGTATAGGGCAGGGATGCTTTGATCCAGGAAAACAGATTAAATTTCATCTGAAATTACAGCAGAACTTCATATGGGGGAGAGGGAGGCCTGTGCAGCAGCTGCTCTGACCTACTGATCCTCTTCTGTTGTGTTAGAAAAATTTCTCCTATAGACATAGCAAAAAAACAGGTGGGTTTTGAACCCCTGGGTTCTCAGTGTTGTTACAAATCCATCACCAGCCATTCTTTCCCTCATTCTGCTGTCTGCCTGCAAATGATGGGACATCCTATTGCATTCTAGAGCTGCACTTGGTGCTTGAAAACAAGGTGTGCCACAGAATGAAAGAGGGAAATACTGTCATAGGACAATAGCTTTCCATTGTCCCAGCTCTGCAGGCAAAGGACAGACACCAGCTGGCACTGGGGACAGAATGGGATGGCACACAAAATGCTGCCACACTTTCCTGGTGGGAGTGCTTGTAGTGGCAACAGGTAATTGCTCCTACTCCTGCTCTGGAAGGTCACTCCAGACTGAAACACAGCTGCTCCCATCCTGTCCTTGCTGTAAGTACAGCTCCAGCAGGAAGAAAAGGCAGCCTGCTTTAATGGGAGCCTGCTGCTGCTGAGCCTGCTGAAGGAAATTCAGGATAATATCTTTCTGCTGTTATGAAAAGAAGATTAAAGGATAAGTGGCTTATGCTGTTACATCGAGCCTACAAAACAAAATGGCAGATTTTTTTTGCTGTGGCAGTTTTGATGTGCTGGTTGTCAGTAGTGGGACAGCTTCCACCTGAGAGCTAAAGGAACAGATGGGAAAATGTATTTTACTCTGCGGGGAGGAATGTATTCCAGGGCAAGAAGTGTGAGAAACGTAGAAATTGGTATTCTAACTAATTGCACCATGAGTTCAGGTAAGCCATACTTTCCAGCATTTTCAAACAAAACTGCCTGAAATTAGGTCATCCAATATTGAAGCTTGCCTAACTGTATAAAAGAAATGAAGGATGGCCAGAGCCCTGCACACACATGGAACATTTTTCTGGTTGAGAGCTCTGCTTGTGGGGAATCCTCACTATTAGGGAGGATTTGCTGCTTGCAAAAAAATGAGTGGCTGTGTGCTGCTGTCCTCTCAGGAAATCCTTTTGAATCAGCTGTTTGAAAATTCTATCCTAAACACGCAGCAAGTTTCCTATGCAAGAGAAATGTGGAGAAATAGCAATTTCTAATCCAGCTCTGTCACCTAAAATGGGTAGAGCTCTACTCAGCCAGAGGGTGGATGCACACCTAATTGCCCCAAATCACTGCTGATTTACTTCACAGGTAAGGGGCATCATGCACAAACGACCTGGGAATGTCAGTGTTAAAAAGCACTCCTGTGATGTGCAGCATCAACTCCTTCTTGCCAGGATCCAGGCATGTAATTTCTCTTTCTGCCTGCCTAGTTCTACCCTGCTGGAATCCACTCACAAATCCCTTGCAGAGCCAAGGTGGATTCTTTCTGCTAAGCCACAAACAAGGACTCTCGAGGTTTCATTCCTTGAGATCCAAGCATGCTTTTATTCCCTTTCTGAAGAACTGGCTATATATGTTTGCTGTCTTCGCTTCTCTCACCAGGAATGTAAACATAGATTTAATCCTGCAAAGGCACACAAACTTTATTATTTTCCCCGTTGCTACTGACAAACTTAATGCTAAATGAGTTTGGTGAGACTTGACTCAAAACTTCAAGCAAAATTACTTGAAGGGTAAGGACAACATAGAATTAAATGCTCATGCACTGTCGAAATCCTGACAGTTACCAAAGGCTCCAGCCAGTAACTCCTGGGAGAGTGAGCAATGAGCAAAATTGCTTCAATATGCAGAAGAAATGTAGATGCCCTGGGGAACCACTAATTCAGAGAGATAGTAACAGGGATTACTATTTATTTTCTGATGGCTTGAAAGAAATCAACCAGACCAGACCTGCTGCCTGTGTGTGCACTAAGCCACAGTCACAATTCAGAAAGGAAGGTGTTACCCATCCACCTTGCCTTCATGCTGCCACCTTCTCCTCTGACCTCTTCTGTTCCTCTTCTTTTCTTCCTCTAATTAAACAACTTCTCTGTGTCTTCACCTGCCCCTCCCATTTCCACCTTATACCTTTCTCTGCCTTACCTGAAAACTGAGTTAATAAAAACAACCTGCAGGTGTTGCCCCAGGTGCCACCTCCTCCTGTCTGCCAACCTGTATAACCCACTTCTGTCTGCCTCCTTTTTTCTCCATCCTGCAGTAACTGCCCTCATTAAGGCCCAGGAAGTTTCTTTGAGGACAAATCCCTTGTCCTCTTTGCCACCCTGCACCCTTTCACTCGGGAGTATCATTCCCAAGTCATTCCTCTCTTCTCTCTTTCCCATTCCCTCCTTTGCCTTTTCCAGTGACTGTGGAGTTTCCTCTGGCCCACTTAACCTCCCATTTGGAAAAAGAAATTGCACTTTGGCATGTCAGCCTGCAAATACTGCTGACCCTTCATTTAATTTCAGCTGTCTGACATGCTCAGCCCTCTGCTCTTTTGCTTTGCAGTGTTTCTTCTGCCACATTTCATGGAAGAGAGTCAAAAGATGGAAGGATAATCTGTGAGTCACTTGTGCAGTGACGACTTGCAGATTTTCTTCTTTCCTTCCTCAGTTTTTTCTACCCTGCCAATCTTTTCTTTCAGTTTCTTCTGTAAAAGGGTGAGAATTCATTTGAAGAGAACATTGAATGCCTCTCGTTGCAAAGTGTTTTTAAAATATTATCAATACTAGAAGAAGAATTTCTCCACTTTCATCTCCAGAGTGTATCTAAAGGATTTTTTCTTTTTGTCAGAAAACATAATCTTATCACAGAGATTTTTGAGCCCTATTCATGACAGCTCAACCAGGGAGATTATGTCCCCTTTGAGCTCTGCTCCTCTGATTAGAAGCTGACTTCTTCCTGGTGTGCTTGTGCTTTTCCTGTCCCACCCCCTGCCATGTTCTTTCAACTCGGTTTGACCATGGAGCTTCTGTAATCTGATGATTTAGGATACTGAAAATACATTAGTTATTGGGGATATAGGGTGTCTTGGTGGTTGAGTGGGGAGGAATAATTTAGCACTGCCCTGGACACTCTCTTTTTAAATGACAAAGTATTCTGGAAGACATCTGAAGTTTCTGATTGTGTCGTGTGAGTCTGCCAGTGGCTGTCAAGGTAGAGAAGAGAAACTCTCAAAAGAGAAATGAGAGAGAATATTATATAGCTTTATTTTCATTTATTTGCTGATTGTTTTGAATATATCTTTTGGGTTGATATTTTTTTTGATCTGCCCATGCATTAGTTATTGCCATATGTTCTATAAGTAGAATTTGTGTCATTGTTCAACAGTCATCGTTGGACTACGAGACTTAACAGCATTTTCAGTTCTTCCTCTTTGACATTTTTGGGATAAATATGTTTTTGCAGTGGCTTGGTTTATTCTGTAGTCAAAGCTGCTGTCAGATAGAGGTACCCAGGCAGCTCATCTCTGGTTTGTGACGTCTCGATAACTGAAAACCCTACATTAAAATAGGGACAAGGTCACTAAATTAACATAGTCAGTAAAATAAAGTGGATTGTTTGCAGATAATCTCAGAAGGTGAAAAAAATGGGAAATATCTTAAAATATGATTTCAGATTTAAAAATTGTTAGATGACTGATCAAGTGACATTTTGTCATTCTTCCAGAGAATACTGGAGCTTTCACAGCTCATAGAGCATAAATCTGAAAGGCTGCACAAAGCTTCAGCATTTCTTTAAGAAAGCAAGCTATGAATAATAAAGGGCACATGCAGCCTCCTATTTTAATTTATTTCTGCAATGCGATATATTTCATGAAATTCCACAATACCTATTGCAATTGGAGTGAGTTGCTTCTCCATTTGATTTTATTTTTTATAGGCTAAGAGTGTTAGTCACTATAATAAAAATGAAGTGTATAATTTCTAACTAAAGAAGCTTAGCATGTTTATGTTGCTAGCAACATGTGTTTGCGTGGAAAAAGTTGTTGAAAGCTGACCCCCTACTGGGAAAATTGCTAATCTCCAAACAGAATCCTAAACAACTTCATACAAATATTTGCCTGCATTTATTTTTGAGGTCATCCCGCACGTTCTGAGACAGTATTTTATTACACTCTGGCAATGTGAATGGCTTGTGCCTCCAAAATGTTATTTTGTTTCCCAAGGAATCTTCTCATCCCTACACCACGCCACGGTTGCCTCACTGAATATTTTCTCAAAAGAAAACATCAAGCCCAGCCTTTCTTTTTTTTGTGTTTCTTTGTTGAATTGTAAAAGTGTGTCCCAGCCTCCCAGCACTGAGTGGAATCCTGGGGTTGATTGAAATTGGTGGCAGATGTACTGAGTTCAACACAGTCATGGCTTCTTCACCTGAATGCATTAATTTTATATTCATTAACAATTCTAAAACCAATAATGATCTCTTATGTCTCAAAGGTGTCATGGCTCAATTTATCATCTTAAATATCTGAACAGTTTCAGATGAAGTAGATGTGGAGTATTATTCTTAATACTTTAGTGCATATCTTAAAAATATGTCTCAATTCCTTTTGCATTTACCTAAAGGAGTGTGAAAATAAAGTCTTACAACCACGGTGAATTTGCTGTTCTATTATTTCAATCAGCAATACCACATTTTGCCAAATGTTTTTTTAGTTCTGTACTAACATTTAACACCTTTGTTACATCATTGACATGATATTTCTATGAAATTAGCTAAAAAAGTATTTAAAATATTTTAAAGGCTTTTAAAGGCTTATCCCTTTTCTTGTTAGAACATCAAGGCTGGCTGGAGATTTCTCACACTTTGTCTTTCAACGGAGCTGTTTACATGAAGTCCCAAAATGGAATTGTTTTCCTGTGCTTCTCCTTTGTTGCATATTAATATTTAATTAGCAAAAAAAGATCCTGTTACCTCAGCACTAAAAGTGAGACTAGCTAAGGGACCTGCTAAATATAAAATTGAATGCACAGTCAACCTTTAGGCTGGCCATAATGCTGGTACCTAAATAATGTTCTAACTCCTATCATAAACTTGGGTTTGATTGATTTTGAAATGTTTATACCCAGAGTGTCTGGCCCAAGTTGTTTTTGTGAGTAGGCTGAAGTCAAAATGTCTGAACTGAAGGGACAACTGTTCCTAACAAGCTTTATTTGGGGTTTTCTTTGGTTCAAGTGTCCTTTCTTCAGAATGGGAACGGAGCTGGAATCCAAGTTGAACTTAAACCAAGAAAAACAATTCTCCAAGCATGCTTTAATCACCCATAAATATTCCCATGGCTCTGAGGGCTGCCTTTGAGAGGAATCTGTTTCTGAAGGAATAGAAGGCTTTTCCCCTATGCTACTAGAAATTGTGGGTGAAGAACTAAAAGGTAGATGCAGGACAGATATATATTATATTGCTGAGATATACCTTATTTTGTTCAGTTTTTTGGGGGTGAGAGGCGTGAAGCCAAAATTGGATGGAAGTTTTCCCTGTGGGAAACACAAGGAATGGCAAATGAAAGGGCTCTTGGTATGTGCAGCTTTGAGGATATCTTGGCTATACATTACAGCCATTGCCACAGCACTGAGAAAGGCTTTTGGTAACTCCGCAAAATCTCTTGACTATTTTCTCCACTTTGTTTTGGTTGCTAAGTCCTGTTCCTGTACATGACATTTTCAGGTTTTGTTTTGTATGATGATGCTTCAGCAGCAATATTTCATCATAGACAACTTGTTTTGAGCCCCATCTATTAATACAGCAATGGGCATCTCACACATCCTTCTATTTTAAATTTGGTTCTCAAACCATGCTTTGAGAGCACATACTGAGGTTGCTGGGATGTTATGAGACATCCATCTGGACTTTTCTGACAGCACATGAAATAGGCTTGATCCAGCTTACAGTAAAATTTGAGATATGTAAATAAAATTTTGATTATGCTTGTTCTTGCCCCTTCCAATTCAGTAACTCTCTTTGTTAGAGAGAATCACAAAAGTGATTTGTTTTTATGATTTAGTTACAGGATATCTCTTGAGAGGATTAGATTTTGCAACAGTTTCAAGCAGTTTACAAATGAAAGAGGATTTCTTTGGTCTGTGTTATTATTTTTTGCAACAGTTTTGAGAAATGTTACTTGAAATAAAATTTGTCTTTTGAAAAACTTATATTTTCCTGCAAAGAAACTCTTCCCAGTGTTTCGTTTCCTTCAGAAGAGAAAGCAAAATATTTAATTTTGAGTCTGGCTTATCTGAAACAAATTTTTTTCATTGGGTTGAACCATGCAGGAGCATCTTCCTTTTGCTGTTGATTTACTGAGCTGATTTAATGCCTGACGAGAGAAGGAGTTGAGGTGTCTGGGATTAGCCTTGGTCCACAGCACACTCACAGTTCTGTGCACTGAGCACCCATCATGGGAGATCTAATCCCTGCAATGGGACATGAAACACCACAAACACAGCTAAAAATAAGTACCTCAGGTTGCAAGAGTCCCCACGAATATCATATTAAAGGGTTTTCCTTTCAATGGATGGTGTCAAACATAAACAGTGCAACAATTCCAAACATTTTTAACCTCTTCAAGCAATTGCTGGAAATATTAATTATTATAGCCTTAACCTTCAACACGTTTGAGGTACAACAGTGCCAGAGAGGTTGTTCTTGTTTGTCATTCTGAGTGGAGAGGTATGGAAAAAAAAAATCCAAGAGGAATTGCATTTACTGATATGAAATCTTGCAACATGAAATGGAATACTTATTGGAAGGCTATAAATATAATTCAAGTTCCTTTGACCACCGTGCCTTGGCAGGTAATCTGCAGCTCCTGAAGAGCACAGTTGCTGTTAGTGTATTGATTTTTGTGGTTGGTTCAATGACTGGCTGCTCGTGGGGCTTCTCTCTTGCCTCAGATATTTGCCAATATTATTTTTGTTGTGTATTAATTAGGTTCTCCTGTTTGTTTGAGTCTTTAACTGTGTTGCTGGGACAGCTCTGAAGCTTTTCCACAAGAAAACAGAAAAAAAGCTGAAGGAAATTTCTGGTTTTCTCTCTACAACTCCCTGAGAAGTGGGGGCAGTCAGTGGGGTCAGGCTCTGCTCCCAGGGAACAGTGACAGGACAAGAGGACACAGCCTCAAGCTGTGCCAGGGGAACTTCAGGCTGGACATCAGGAGAAATAACTTCATGAGAAAGGCTCGTTAAACCTTGGAATGGACATCCCAGGGAGGCAGAGTGGCCACCATCCCTGGAGGTGTCCAAGGAACAGCTGCACGTGGCTCTCAGTGCCAAGGCCTTGCTGACAGGGTGGTGATTGAAGGTTGGACTCCAACTCTGAGATCTTTTCCAACCTAAATGGTCCTGTGATTCTGTAATTCCCTGAAAATGCATTTTCCTCTGCATTTTAAGAGCTGTTTATTAGTTCTGGCCCAAAATGAAAAATGCTGACCAAATACTGGAAATGCATTCAAGATTTGCTTAGGTTGAACTCACCTGATATTGAAGGGGGAAACCTTGAGCCTGCCACGATGCATTTTCCTGCTGGGGAGAGCTCCCTGCTCCTGACTCAGGTAAAATTCATGTTTTAAGTAACTCTGTCTTTTCTGCCTGCCTGTTTCGTTGTGCTGTAGCACCCCTGTGTCACTCATAAAAGATGTCCTGTGGTGTTTTTTCAAAAGGCCAGGCTCACCTGCTGCAGGGACAGATGGGATTAGTCAGCAGCCTGGTTTGGGCACAGGTTTGAGGAGAATTTGTGACAGCTTCCAGCTGATCCCAGCCCTCGCCAGCCCAGGTACAGACATGCAGAACCTGCATGTTCAGTCACCAATGATGGCTCCCTCTCTAAGGCAGATGAACCATTTGAAATGACTTCAGCAATCCTGAGTTGTATATTTATATCTATATCTATACATTTGTCAGATTTCCTTATCTTCCTTTGGTCTTGTATGCATTTCACCACTGCTTTAAATCTGTGCTGTTTTAGGTGTCCTGATTGCTGCTAGCACAAAGCTTGTCCTGTGCACTTGCTCTAACACAGCTCTAGTGCAATGTGATTCTGGGCAGAGAATTCTAATTTTCCAGTTCTCTTGCGTGAGCTCTTGTTGAACAGTTTTCACTATCATGGTGACCTGATTCCACCCTCAGTGAACTAGATTTATTTGTAAAACTAGAATTTGGGGCCCAGGACTGTATTCTTTTCCAAATAGGTTACTTGGAAAAGAAAAACTTTTTCTGCCTCCATAAAAACTTAAGTAAAGCAGAATGAACAAATGAAGAACCTCCAATCCACAGACAAGAAATTCTTTAGTGCTTGTGCATGTTATGCAAAGATCAGATTTAATTTAGGTGTTTGGAATGAGAACATCATCTTTCAAAATCGTTTAGAAACAATGTCCACTTTGGTATTACAGCTCTCCAAATGTTCAAATTGAGCAGGAACACCTGAGAGGGGATGCCAGCTTTTTTTAGTTACTTTGAGCAAAAGAAATTGAGTTATTAGCCCTCCTCCTGAGAGAGACAATTGAAATGCCTGCCAAAGCAAGCAAAGCAGACAGCAAGAGGGAGATTTTTTGAGTTGTCTGAAAGATCTGGAGTCCCAGAATGGGTGGCTTTGAAAAACCCATCTTAAAAGTTGTCAAAATAAAATAGAAGGGAAAGGAAAAATAACTGTGTGAGAATCCAAGCAGATCTAGTCCTTCAGACTTCACCTCTTTATTCCTGGCACTCTTGGCAGATTTTCTGTTCAGAGCAGCTCTGCTCAGGACAGTTGGCAAGGGAGGGGAAGGAGAATCCCTAGGTGGGGCCTCTCTGGCTCATCCTCTCCCCCTCCTGTGTTTCCCAGCTGGGACCTGAGCTGTTGCATTGCAGGAGATCCCTCCCTCTTCCATCACTAATTTGTGTGCAGAGCTCTAATTACAATTTACCCAAATGTTTTTCCATTTTCCATCTATCATGTTCTGAGTCTATAAAAGAGTGGGTGAGAAGACTTGTCAGTAAGTCACACCTCTTCCATTTTTTAAGCTGTATTTTTAGTTGACTGACTCAAATGGACTTTTGCTGTCAGAATATCAAAAAAGCCTTACCCAGCATGAGTGTCTCCTTCCATGATCAGTCATTTGGAATTCAGGATTTGAGTTCATGAAGGGATGTGTTTGTATCCTCAATTTAGTGTTTTATTTCAGCTTAGCTGTTGTTTCAGTCTCCTGAAGGTTGAGGGTGGATTCCTGAGGGTACAAACGTGACTTTCTGCAATCTCACCAGTTGTTTCTTCCAGTTGTTCCAGTAGTGAGAATCTGCCTTTGGTGGCCTGACTGCTCTTGATCCATAACCTGAAATTCTGCTCTAATTATATTGCATGTGCTGATGAGTCTGTGGTCTCTGCAATGGCAGTGAACTTTTTTATCTAGGGGGGTAAAAGAACCTGGAGATGCAACAGGATATGGAAGAGATCAGTTGTTGCTCATTTGATTTCTCTCATGATTCCTCCATATCTAGCATTTTTAACACTTCTTGTTGCTTTTCATTTTTTTCATTAGGATTATGTTGTGTTCATTATATGTGTTATGGAAAAACATCTGTAAATTGTTTTCTCTAGTAATGATTCCTTTTTCTTATCTATTTCTTGCCTGCTTGCATATACCCACAGTCACCGTGCATTTTCACACCCACCTGCACACAGCAAATGCACCTGCACGAGCACACAGAATTCTTTTTGTGGAAGAAGGAACTGCTAGAAAGCCTTCCTTACCCTTTTTATGTCAGTCATTCCACATAACAGTGCACCATCTTCTCCCAAGATGTATTCTAAAGAGCTGCTTCAAGTTCAAAGCCCAGCTCTGAACACCCTGGAGCTGCAAAAACTCCGTTTCTGATGTGAAAATTTGCAGTTTTATGTGGTCGTCAATGGAGAGGCTCGGGGTGAGTCTGTGGTGTGAGGAATTGCTGCCTCCCAAAGTGTGTGTCAGTCTTAATTTCAGTCACTTCCATTATGGTCAGAGTGTTCAAAATGTAAACAGCCCCGACAGGAAAGGATTCATTGCTCATTGATCTCTCTGGCAGCTTGCTTCCTCCCTCCAGTGGAGAGGAGCTGTGCACCTTTGGGTTTTTCTGCCACATTGCTGCCTCTTTCAAACCACTATTGACTTTTTACTGAGGCTTTATGGAGCCTCTCCACCGTGGGGAGTGAAGGCCTGAGTGTTTCATGTCTGCTCAGTGGTTGTCACAAAGAGGAACAAAACACTGCTTGAGAGATTGCAGGGACAGCCCGGACCCAGCTGGCCCAGGGAAGGTGACAGGAGCTGTGCAACATCACCGTGCCAGCTCTGCTCCTTTGATCTAATCTTTGCAAGACCTCTTATGGGAGCCAGTGAAATTCCCCCTTTCCTCCTGTTCTATCTTTGCTGTCAAAGCTGTAGTAAATGTCTGCCCAGCTCTGTACCCTCTTCTGTGTGTGCTTTTTCTAGCACTCACATGTGCTGAGAAATGCCTTTGAGCTTGTCTTTGTTTCACAAGGTTTCTTCAAGCGCATCACCAGCTTTGATGTCCAGGGAAACATGAAAGTGCAAGTCCAGTCACTGCCTTCTGTGGCACAGTGTGGAAAGCAGCAAAAGAACTGAAAACCAGGGTGAAGAAACCTTAGTCTTCAATTCTCTGGTTCTAGGAATCACAGAAGATCCCGGGAGTGACTTTGAGAGGGATGTGTTACCTGCAAAACCTGACTGGTTGCTGAGCTGAAAAGAGCACAGGTGTTGATTTGGCCAGCACAGGTTGCTCTCCTTAGAGCAAATCACCTCCAGAAGGGCTCTCCTGTGCAGGACAGGGAGCCCAGACTGTTGTGCTGAGGATCAGAGACTGCCCAGGTGTTCTTCATTGCCCTCATTTGGGGTGTGCAGAAGCCCCTCCTCACTGGGGCAGGGGCGGGCAGAAAGACTTTCTCCTCCCTTTATTTTCTCCTTGAGGCTGATCTTGCTTCCCTTCAGACGCTGCTGCTGAGCAGTGACTCCCAGCCCTTCCTGACCCCTCTGCAGCTCTGGGAGTGCAGCCCCTGGCTGGTTATCCCTGAGCTGGGATGTTTCTGCTGCTTGTATTGCTCCTATTGGAATTGCTGATAGCTGTTAGGATTGTTGTATCATACACATTTCCAGTGTGTGTGTGGTTTATGGAAAGCCCGGGTTTTTTTCCCCTGTATTGTGCTCCCTTTCCAAGTGTTCCTCTGCACAGGCTGTACAGTGAATTTTAAGAGTACAGCTGCTTGTGTGTGCAATGACTGGGAATGGGAGAGGCACTGCACATACTAATGCACACACAGCTCCATGTGCTGCTATCTAGTGGCTCTGCAGCCTGAGTTGAGTAATATTTAGTGTTGGGAGAGCTGTGACTGTCAAAAGGTAGTACTAATAGGGGCATCTGACCTGAAAACTGTGCTATAAACTGCAGGGCAGGGTGTGTAGTATAGGCAATTTTAATTAAACTCTGTTCAAAAGCTATGTAGCTCGTTAAAGTGATGGGGTGCCAAATTGTCAACTTGCCAGTCAAGCTAAAAGGGTTTCCATCTAACTGGGGGGACTGGGCTGAAAAATATGGTTTATTAAAATTCGGCACCTTTGAATAATTATGCACTAAACGTGTCTGCCCTGTGGAACAGCACCACAATGGATGGGGCTGGGCCTGGCAGAGGCTTCCTGAGCAATAGAGAGGCTGTGACATGAGTGCAGGTTGTGCATCAGGTGTGCTGAGGGCAAGGGTGGCATGCACAGTGCCCTTGGCTGCAGGACCAGCTTTGTGTGGATCTCTCCTGGTTTAAAGAAGTCTTTTCAGCCTGTGAATTCTGTGGTTTGTCTCAGAAATCAGGGATTTGAAGCCATTTGGGATCATGGCTCCCTAATGTTTCTTGCTAACTCTCTGACATGAGTAAATCTGTACAGATCTAAGGTAATATGACATGGGTGTCTCTGGCTGTGGATGCATTTTAATTGTAGTGTGCAAGTGCAAGCTGAGTCCATTACTAATTATTTTAAGTTTGCTAATTGAGCTCTGTGCAAAATACTATTAAAACTATTTTGCAAAGAAGGCATTCAACACCATTTCTGGCTTTAATTATCCCATTAGTAACTACAAACACATTCTGTCTTGCTTTTCTGAGATCAAGATCATTCAAAGGTTCCATGTTAAGAGTGGTATTCAAAATTCTAAACATTTTGATCTATTTTATCCTTACCTGAGGAAGAATAACTTTGAAAGGCTCTGGAATACCCTTGATACCAATAGCTCAGAAATAAAAGAAGAAAATGTCTGTTGTATTTTGATAACAACTTTTGCTGTTGATGTTCTGTGTAAAGAATATTCTCAGGTTTGGATGATTCTGCTGTGCATGTGACAGACAGAAGGGTAAGCAAATGAGCAGAGGTGAACAGGAAGGCTCTGGTGTAGCAGATAAATGTCTTTGATGTCCTGGATCTCTGACTGGCACCATGAATGCTGGACCGCTTTCCTCAACACCACAAACACCAGCCTGTTTTCAGGGCTTTGGGCTGGAAGTGCTGCTCCAACAGCTTCAGGCTATGAAAAACATCTTAAAGGTGTCAGCCCATTTGGCATAGAGAGGTAGAGCCATCACAGCTCTGCAAGTAATGAAGTATAGAACAAACCAGAAGCAGTGGGTGTTGAATTTACCTTGGTGTTTCTTGGATCTGTTGATTTCCTACTTGTGACAAGTAGGAGTGGGTTATGCTTTTCAATTAAAAAAAAATAAATCTGGTACCTTTAAAATAATTTTTAAAAAAAACCCAAACTGAGAACATTAAAGGTAATGAAGCTGTTTCAGTTTGGTAACTGCAGCATTTTCATCAGCATACACTTGGATTGCATGATATTGTTGGGTTTTATTTCCTGTGTTTGCAAGCTGAGTCAGATCCTTGTATGAACTCTGATCCTTGCATGAACCATTTGTGGCTGTAAGAAAGGCAGTTCCTTCTCCCCAAGGTGCTGGAGACTTGTTACCATCTCCCAGAAACTACCATAGAAGTGCTCAGCAGCTGGGGAGTGCAGAAGGGATCCACAGGTGTTTCTCTAGAACAGTTCAGCCACATCAGTGTGTGCTGCAATCTGGAAGAAATGCTGAACAAAAAATAAATATTCAGGATATTGGGGCTATGGAGAGGCTGAATATTGCAGGGCTTTTGTTTTCTTTGAAGAAAATGAGCAAACAAAAGCAAAACTGTGATTCAGTTATCATTTGTGGACCTTGCCAAAGAGGTGCACTTGCATTTTCCTTGCCTTTAATGACATATTTCTGCCACACCTCTTGTGCAGCTCAGTGGGGAGGGTGAAGGATAAACCTGCAGGAGAGCCATGGCTGCTGTTCAGTGGAGCTGAGGTGGAGGGGAAGTGTCCAGGGATGAGTTTGGACCCCAACACGTGCTTAAACATTGCCACTAAACCTCCTGAACAGCAGCTTGAAAACTGCAACACCCAACCTATTTATGGGCATGAGTTGTGCTTCTTTGCAAGGTTTGGGATGGCAACCTCTCCAGCTCCAAGAAATGCATTCCTCTCTTCTAAATCACTCTTTTGGCTCAATGGGATAAACTTTACATTTTGTCTTTTAGTGTTGCTGCAAGTGCTCTCTTCTCCTTGGACTGAGGTGGGGAAGGCTTCAGCAATGGCTGAAATATAAATTTTATTATTATTTTTATAATTACTTTTTTTCTTTATCACTTGCCTGCTTCCTGGGAGATGTTGTGATGCCAATGATCCAAATCATTTGGGAGCAGTTGAATTTCTGAAGCAGTGTAGGAAGCCAGAGTGCCTTTCAAAGATGCAAGAAACTTTAGCAATCAAATTTTTGCTTCTTTGCCCAACAGAAAAATAGTGGTTTCCCTGGCACTTAGCAAAAATGCAACAGCAGAGTGCTGCAGTGAGGTCTTTTAAAAACAGAGAAGTCTTAAGTAATAAAAATATGCCCAAGGGCATTTAGTATTACTGTAAGAAATATTATCATAAATAACCAGCACTATAAATGACATTTGGGAAATGAATTATCAAAGTACTTTGTGCCATGTGCATTGTGCTTGCTTTTGTGTTAGTGCTGTTCATTACTTAGTACATAAGAAAATGCAGGAATTTTCCCCATTTCACGATGAAAGAGCTGAGAAATGGCAATTTAATTTATAAACTCAGCATCTCAAGGCTATGGTTTAGTCACACAGACAAAGAAGTTCAGTGACTTCTGTGAAGTTGTACTTAGTGTCCAACTAATATTGAAAAATGATAAAAATGGGAAAAAATACGAAGAATGTAGTTTTGTGTTTGGTAAATAATGAGAAGATGAAAAAGCAAAAATAAATGTTTTGGGATCTGAAAATTGTTTTAATCTAAAATATTGCATTGAATTGTAGACTTAATATTTTTTTAGATTAAATGCTTTCTTGAAATTTAATGACAAGCTGAAAGATTCTGTTCTGAACCTCAAGTATTTTGACATCATCCATGTTTTGTTTTTTTGCCATCAAGGTTTGGGGCGGCTTGGTGTTTTAATCTAATTATTCATGGGGTGTTTTGCCACAAACTGGCTCTACCTTGATCTTCTACAATCTCTTTCTCATTTAATGAAAACCAGAGTTAGTTTTTCCACTTGTGGGACAGATCTCACATGAAAATGTACCTTAGCCTTGGCTGGATAAATGTGAAGCTTTCATCTCTTGAAAGGAAGATGAACGTAATGAGAAGACATCTAAAAATAGGTGATTTGGATCTTAGTTTTTGTGTTTCATGCATTCCTCAAGAAGCCAGTTCTTGTTTTCAATAATATGTTACCATTGGAAGATTAGAAAAAATCTGGTGCCTTGAAAGAGAAGCTATAATCATTATGGAATTTTTCAAGTGTATTAAATCCCCTTTCACTTTAAGGAACGATGGACATATGAAATAGAGCAGAAATTTGGAAGTGGGTTAGCTGGTCACTGATATTATACAGCCACAAATGACCTGCTTTTATCAGATGCACTTTTGAGGAGAACACTGGAGAAATTTTTAAATGAAAGAAACTCAGTCATTTCAGAGGAAAGCAACAATCCTAAGACAGTAAATACAGGTGTACTTTAGAAGCCTGCTATTGACAGAATATTGGGCTTGGTTCTTCTTAGTGGTTTTTATTTTGGATTTTTTTTTCTGTCTTTTTTATTTCTTTAGAAATACTTCTATGAGCTATTTAGAAAACTGGAGAACTTGCTAGCACCACCTATTGGATGAGAAATCTTCCTTAAATCAAAATAGCTCCTGTTAATTTCTGCACAAAAAAAGCACCGTGTATCCATTTGAAGCTGAAATACCTCCAAGCAGTCAGCTTTTCAAAAGGGCATTTTGTTTTGTCAGCCTTTCAATAAATACAGTAATTTAATAATTAGTTGTGGGAACTGAGGAATGTCAGTGTTTGGCTGCTGCAGCAAGGGGAGTGTTCCTGGAGCTGCTGATTGTTGAGAGGCTGAGCACACCCAGACTACAGCTGTCACTCTGGGGACAGCAGGAAGTGCTGGCAGCTCCAGCCATCCATTATCTTTATCAAAAATTGCTTTTTGTTAAACCTTTTGTACTCATCTTCTCATAAATAAAAGGTATTTGGGGAGGGGTGGAACAAGCAAGACAAGCCTCCTGCCTGAGCTGTTTGCTTTGACAAACCTCACACTGAGCTAAAGCTGCAGCTCTGCAGTCACTATATTTAAAACAGAGCTATGCTTTTCACTGCTTTTTAAAAATAGATTATTTATCCTTCCATGTACATGAACACAACTGACTCGACAGGCAGAAAGAATAGTTAGTTAATTCCACTCCCACTCTCTTGTTTCTTCCCTATTAACATTATCTCCTTGGTAACACATCCCATGAATTGTGGCTATGACATGCCAGCTACTGCAGCTTGTTTAGTGTCTTGCTACCTAAATGCAGTTGGATTTTGTCTCTGAGGTCCCACCCTAAATGGTGGAAATTTTTTAATTGTCTTTTGTGAGCGTGTCCAGGTATTTTGTGCGTTCATTGACCCCACGTGTCATGAATGCCACTGGAATGAATGACATGAGCTTAACTGAGCCTGAATTTCTCACAAGTTTTTCTCTTTAAATCCTATTGTAATATCTACAGATGCTCAGATACTTATTTTTCATACAGTAATATCTCACCCAAATATATGTTTGTGTATAAACTGGAAAGACTCTCATCTTTTTTCCCCCTGCATTCCTTTTGCACAAGAGCCTACAGTCTTTTGTTTTATATATTTGATAATGTGTAATCAGAATCCATCTGAGCCTAAAGCATTACCACTTTCAATATCAGTTATATTCTCCTTTGCAGGGGGCTGATGAGACAAGTTTATATATCATTTTTTGAGAATTACAGAGTGTGCTTTATTTCTCAAATGTGTACGTTCTGTATAGGGCTCCTCACAGCTGCTGAAAAACTGGTTAACTATTCAGGATGGGATAATATTAATCTCTGCAAATCTCTAGCTTGACTTTGACACAAGCCTGCTTGAAGTTACTGGTTTTAGTGCCAAAGAGAGAATCTCTTTAACTTCCATAGCTGAATAAAATTAAATTGCATCCTGGAGATCTTTCTCTTTCACTTAAAATGTTGTTAAATGGCTTCCCAAAGAAATACAGGGACTGAGAAGTTACACCCAAGTTAAAACTCTCCATTGGGAACCAGCTCTCTTTTCTATGAAAAAATTCAGCTTCATTGGTTCAGGATTTTCTAGCAATAAGAAAAATTACATTGGCCAGTTAAAAATTGACTCGAATGTGCTAAAAATCTGTGTTTTCTTCCTTTTATAGTAATGAACAAGAAGTGAAGATGCTTTAGTTTGGGCTCTGTGAAGTAGGAGCTCACCTCAGGAGTGCCCTGTCCAGCCCTGCAAAGCAGAGATCTCTCAAACAGCTTTGGGTACCTTTGCAATCCACTCCCAAAATCACTGGGTGCTGCAGAAGTGCTGGCTGTCTGTTTTATAATAGGAAAATGAGATAATAATGGAAATAATCTTTGTGACTCTTCTTGTTTATGTATTTTACCAAGTGAACCTCAGTCCAGTGCAGACTCCAGAAATGCCCTAAATCTGCAGTGGGAGCCGGAGACTTTGCAGAGGGAATGGCAGGAATTGAATGTGGAGATAACCCCTGGAGATAAGGGGGCAGTGGCCGTGTTAGGGGAAAGGGCTGGGTGTGAGTAACCTGCCAACAGAGCTTGGATGTCTCAGGTGCTAAAAGCAGCTCAAAAACCTATGTGTGGCTGGGCTTGCTCAGTGTGGGCACATTCTGAGTGTCCTGGTGACAGCCAAGGCATCACAAATACAAATGAAGAGTCAAACGCCTCCTTTGTCATCAAGAAGGCAAGATTATGTCGAGCTACTCCATTTGTCTTACCTGATTTATTCACTGGTGAGCAAACTGACACTTGTCTGTGCGTGAAGCATCCCCAAAACAGCAATGCAGCCTTGGCAAATGGATGAAGAAATCACTCCAGCGTTAAAAGGCTGGGAGTTGTGTTGTCAGAGTAAAGGTGGGCTTAAAAGTATGATTTGGAAGGCTTATTCATTTATTTGCTTTGTCATTGTCAACACTTTCCATGCCAGGTGGGGATAAGATCCCTTATTCCAGTAACTTGTACGCCTGGTAACACTTTTTGTGAAGTAATCCTTATTTGCTTAGTAGGAGGGGTTTGCTTTTGGGTTAGTAGAAATATCCTCAAGATACTTGGTATGCAAATCTGATATTCAGCTATCTCTGTGCTTTGTGCCTGGCAAGGTGCTCTCTGTGCCTGGCAACTGGAGAAAGTCTGAAGAGAAGGAACAACTTTAACTTTTTAAATAATTAGCTTGAAGAAGGTTAATAAGCCATCCTGGGGACTGATATTCAAGAAACCCATGAATCTGCACCCCAAAATAGCTAGGGAGGCCAATATTTTTGCTGGGGAGAGGAATGTCAGATTGTTTTGTTCTCAGAGGGTTTTTGAGGTGTATAAACCAGGCTGATGCAGCTTGGCCACTCTGAACTTCGAGGAAGGAGCATTTTTCAGGTAGGGTGCCCAAAAATCTGTGTCAATGCTTCTCAGGAACGACTTGTGAATGACCCTGTGATCTCACAAGCAGCAAAGGAATGGGAATAGAAAGAGACAAGGTGGCTGCTGGGAGAAAAAATGTTGATCATGTAATGTAGGCAAGTTGAATTTTATCTGTGAATTCCCTGCACTCGCTTATTTGCTGTTGGTTGGCACCTCTAAATGATTTCTGTCGTTTACCCCCAGCGAAGGGGAAGAGGAGAAGGGGAAATGCCCCCCGTGCTGTCAGCACCCAGAGCTGCACTAGGGACAGGGGGCATTTGCCAGCTGTGATTAAAGGCTCTGCTTTATCAGCCACCTTGGCTGATACAAACGAGAGCCAGCAATCGTTCTCACCAGCCCAGCCTGACAAACAGAAAGAGGCCTTGGACGGGAGCAGTTCTTGGTTCCACATTGGCAGCAGGGCTCTCCTGTGATGATTTCAGCTATTTGGAGAGCAGCAGGGCTGCCCAGAGGGCAGGGGCAGGTGCCAGGCTGTGCCAGGGCAGGAGGGTGGTGGCAGAGCAAGGAGGAGCTGGGCTTTGGCTGGGGAGAGCGCTGATGTCATGTGCTACTTCAGTCCAGCTTCTGGGAGCCAGGGGAAGTGACCCACAGCTCTGGAGGAGCCTTTGCCTGGTTTCTCTCCTCTTTTTTTGGCTCTTTTTTGCTAAGGATAAATTACCCTCAAATTTCAGGGCACCCTTTTGGTGCAAGATACACTTTTGGGTTTTAGGATTAGCAGGGGAATGTGGCTTTCTAACTCCACATGTGCAAAAGGCTTGCTGAGCTGTGATATTTTCAGAAGTTCCCAGACTGTTTAGTGCTAGGCTTAATTTAAACCTCAGCACAGCCATTCCAGCTGAGCTGTTGGGTGCTGTCACTCAGACCACAAGTTTCAGCTGCTATAATTCTGTCAGCATTCAGTAGGAAATGTCCTGTGGAGTTGGGTGTTGTGAATCAAACAGCATTCTATCCATACCTGCAGAATTTAACCTATGAGCACACCTGAATTTGGCAAGCTGTGCTACCCATGTGCATTGTGCATGTTTTTATATTAGTCTGGAGCTGTTTGGGCAAGTGGAAAAAGCAGAATCCTGAGAGAGCTTACAGGGATACCACAAGATTACAGTTTGCTTGAGTGGCAAGTGAAAGGGCTCATCCAGGTGTCAAGGAGGATTTGAAGAGCATTAATAGGAATGAAGAAATTGGGTCAGACAATCTGCAGCCCAGGCAACAAGGACAAGACAATTCTCTGCCTTCTAGCTCCTGAAGGCAGTGCTTTTTGAATCAGTGATTTAATCTGGGCAATTAAGTTCTTGATTTTCCTCAGCAGTGCCACCAACATGAATGTACAAACCTGTTTCCCTGACAGAAATTGCAAGAAAATCCTGAACAAAGGGTGACAATGGAAGCTTCACAGGAACCTGCTGACAAAACTACTTGAGGAACAATTTGGGTCAAGTATAAAATTGCATTTGAAAAAGGAATATAGAAGAAGAAATCTTGCAAGTTAATGTGAGGCAGAATATGCACAGTTTTCTCATTTGGTTATAAGAAATTCCTAGCCATGTACAGTAAAGCATTCCTTACTCCTGTCATGCTCAATTCCCTGTTTGAGGGAATTCCCCTGTTACATGGCTGTGGCTGAACAGAATAAATTGCCCAAGGTGACATCTGTAATGCACTAAAATAATTGCTTTTTGTAAATACTTTAAATACAAGCAGAAAACACCCTTTGGTTTACAAATTGCTCCAGATCTACATCAGCACATGTAAAATAAATGCTCAAACATTCAGAAATTGTAATGAATGCCTAAGGTGTGTCATACAGGGGAGTGCAGGCTGGCAGTCAGTCCTCTTCAGCAGAATGAGAAAGTGCATAAGAACTTGATTCCAAATTTTTTACTGGGGATATCAAAATAAAATATTGCACTGTTCACTTCTCAGTGCATTGACTACAGGTGTGTCAGTGACAGCTTTCTGAGGTGCAAGTTAATACTGAATTAATGTCTCTTTGAACTTCCTGAGTTGCTGGAGACCCACAGGATCAATTTCTGGCTGGCAGCAACACCTCAGAGCAGTTCACAAGGGCAGGAATCCTGTACACACACACACACATGTGCCAATCACATTCTAATTCAGGAAAGTGATTTTCCCTGCTTCATTTTATGGGAATTTACAGCTGTATTCACTTCTAGTCCTAAAATCCTCTGCAGCACTTGTTCCTGGTGGTGGTTTGTGGGTCAGGACCTCTATTCTGAGTCCATGCCCATGTGTGGAACCTTGCTGTTTCCCTCTGCCCAGGCTCAGCACAGTACAGCTGGTTTTGCTCCATTTCCCACATCTACCACCTTTCCAATCCCACTGTTCATAATATGCTCCAAAAATGAAGACTTTTGTCCAGAAGTTGAAGTACAATGTAAGAGGAAAATGTTTTTGATAAATTGAGGTGTACACATTGAGCTTTCCAGCATTCTTAGAGCCCATTTTCTCAAAGGAAGGGCATGTTTTTCTCAAGAATTCTCATGAAATATCTGGGGACATCAGACACTTCTGTTTGAACGTGTGCTGGAAAATGCCATCTGCCAAGGTGAAGTTTTTTGTGTACAAACTGCAGCAGCTTTTGTTGGCTCTTTCTATTTCTGTTGGTAGCTGAGCAGGACATAGGGTAGGTCCACCCAGGGCTAAACCATGCCCAGGGATTTTGCATTATCTTGGTCATTTTTGGAGAATGTTGTTGCCTTCTTTCCCACCTGTGTCAGCTCAGTCTGCCTTGAGCCAACCCCTCATTGACCAACAGTTCGTCCCTTTGCAGTGGTCACTTTACACCCCAGAGGTGACAGAGGTCAAGGAAGAAGGCAAAGATTTCTGGAAATACGTTTTGTACAGTAGTTTAAAAACTTGTGAAGCAAAAGCTGCTGTTCACTCTGCAGCAAGTGCTGCTAACATATGCTGTTAGAAAATGTTCTTTCTTCTCTCTCATAACTTTTCCATCTAGGCATTGCATCACATCAATTTGTAACCAATGCAATTACTGTTATCTAGGGGAACATAAATTCTTCATATTATGTTTTTTGGGGTTTTTTTCTACTTTTGAGTGTGCTGCAAATCAATTCTGCACGAACACTACTTATCTGAAAACATGCAAGATCTTCTGAGAATATCTCTAAATCCTCCTCTTCCCAGCATTGCTAGAAATAGAAACAGAGAGGATGAGGAGTGTGGTCTGCTAATGCCTTTGTCACTTGGAGAACAGCCTGCTCTGATGAGCTCTAGGTGAGCATCTAAAAGCTGTTTGTTATTTCTTTAATGAAGGTGTTGGCCCTGTCCTCCTCAATCCAAGCTCTCTTGTTGTTTGTTCATTTTCTGGGCAAACTTTCTCCAGTTTGGATCTGCTCTTTGCGAAGGTTCCTTATCATAATGTTTGGATATTCTAGAAAAGTATGGTAATATAAAATGGTTTACAAAAGAGGAGGGAGTGAGTGGGAAGGATCTTGGCTGCCCAGACATTCTCAGGCCTCTTGCTCTTTCTTCATTTGCTCAAGAAATGCAGCAATGAGACAAATAGCAGAATATTATGCATATCTCCTTCTCCAGGTGCACAATACTGTTTTGTGGTGCTTATTTAACTCAGTTGTGGTATGCTTTGGTAGGGTTTTCTGGTGGGCTTGGTTTTGTTTAAAATAAATAGAAATAATTCCATTCTTGTTGGGTGATACCACAGACACTGAGGTGTAGATCTCTAACCTAGGATTCTGCTGCAATCCTTAGAAATATTGGTGTTTTCCAGGCTGTTGGAAGGAAACAAAAGCTGCAGGAAGTGGGCAAAACACACAGCCTTTAATGGGTTAAAAATAAAACATAGTGAATTTGCTCACTAAAGTTTTTCAGGCCTATTTTTGGTCGTTTGAACATGTTGACTCTTATGTGAGGTTCATTCAGAATATACAAACTGTCTGGTAAATATTCCCAAATGCAAAAACTCCAATTTTTCACCCATTTTGTTTGTGTGTTTCATAT
Organism: Drymodes brunneopygia; assembly: GCA_013400955.1. NCBI lineage: Eukaryota > Metazoa > Chordata > Aves > Passeriformes > Petroicidae > Drymodes > Drymodes brunneopygia. The sequence goes on from VZTZ01002412.1 coordinate 381,452, forward strand.
TCCACACCAGGCCATAGTAGGATTTCAGATGCATTTCTGCCATAGCTGCACGAAGTTCTAGCATGGAATCAGAAACACATATGAATGAGTGATATTGCAGTGAAGAATTAGTATTATTATATTAATAATGTTGCAGTGAAGTTAGGGCAAGACGAGGGAGATAGTTTGATGTGTGTGTATTTAAATAAGCTTTGTATCTTGAGAAATACACGTGGTACTTCTTTTTTTTTTTTTTTTTTTTTAATGTCATGTCTGCCACACTGGGGGCTGTGTTGATGAATTTTGAGATGCAGCTGCCTGATCCCAGAGCTGCTCCATGATGTATTGAACCAAAGATGAGTCTGATTTCCTGCTCGTGGCTGTGCCTGGAGATGAGGCTTTGCACAGAGCAGAGCTGACTCTTAGCCAGCTGCCCAGAGAGGCAGGGGTTGCACTTGAGCCCAGCCTTCTGTTCCTGAGTTTCTCTGCCAGGAGAGGAAAAACTGATCTGATTTAAACCTGTTGAGGAGCCTGGTCTCAAGTGCAAGGCTGAGCTCTGGTGCCATGAGATAAGCATGTTATCTCTGGTTTTACAAGATGCTGAGGGTGCCTTTGGTTGTGGAAGTGCAGCTCAGGCCCCTCATGCAGGCAAAGTCACAGCTTTCAGAAAAAGCTCTTGTCCCCCCCTTCCCCACAGAAAACTACCTAACACTTCAAAAGAGAAATTGTCTTTATTCAGTTTGCTACTGCTTGGCTCCTACTAATTTTCAGTGTAACTTCAGAATGCAGACCAAGACTCCAAGAGAGCCATGGGGTTGATCTGAGGATGTCTGATGTTGGGGCACCAGGATTTACTCCATGGCATTTTATATCTGAAACACTGCAGTGCACTTGGGGTTAGCCTGGTCTATTTAGGTTAAAGAAATATCTTTTGCTATACCTTTTTCTATTAAAGTTTGACCTAATTTCTTCTCGTTTATGAAAAAAGTGCTCTGTAACTATTTGGTGACATCCCCAAAAAAGGCTAAAATAAATGCTCTGACACCCAGACCTTCCATTTGACCACTGTCTACATTAAACTCCCCTGCTCTGGGCACTGTGTGAAAGTTGTTTCTGTCCCCAGTAAGAAAAAGGAGATGAAATCCCAGAGCCTGTATGATTTACCTCACGTTCTGCTTCCCCCATGCAGAATTGAGAGCCAGTCTGACATAAGACAGAATAAATAATAGGGAAGGGGAGGTGTTGGAGAGATTTAAAACAAAACAAAGCGTTTCCAGCCCTGCCAAGTTAAATAATTTAGATACTTTTTCCTTTCAAGAAACGGGGCTAAAGACCAGCATTGGAAATAATATCTCCTGAATATTAATCCCTGCTCCCATTCAAGATTTGTTCAATCTGTGGCTGATACAATCTGAGATTACTTAAGGGGATCATGAGTGGGCAAAAAGCACTAAAGCTAACTCTGACATCAGAGAGAGAGGGCTCACACCTCCCTCNTATATATAAATATACATATATATATATATATATATATATACATACAGACTTGTCTTTTTCCTGAAGCATTAGTAATATTCTAATAATGTACTTTCTCATGGAGGAAACAACTGTTTTGCCTACACCCCTTGATTTTTCTTTTTGGAATTGAAAATGGCATTTTGCTTTAGAGGTACAAGCTACTGAATCCAAAAGTTTTAGGTCAATGTGATATTAACCCTGAATTGCTGTGGTCCCTTGTGAGTATTCCTGTGGAGATGGGGAATGTCCCTGCTCTCTTTGTGGTTCAGACCCTTCCTTTGGGCTTTTCCTCTTGTGATACCCTTTGTTTGACCATTGCAGTATATTACAATACTCATCAATTCCATGCAAAACAAAATGCTTTCTATTCAAAGTATAGCTTTGTCTTTCAATTTGACATTAATGACCAAAAAAACCCAATATTGCCTTTGAAATGTTCTGGTACTTGATGTTTTACAAGACATGCATGTTGCTTTGGCTTTTTGACTGAGTTCTGGCACATTATTTGGATAAAAAAGCCAGTGCTGAAATATCAAATGACACACTGAACTTCCCATTTTTGACTGGATCTTGTCTGTGTGCTCAGTCTGCTCTGCAGCATCACAAAACCCCTGTTTCACACCAACCAAAGCTCCAGCATGTCAATAGGAATTTTTTTGTGTTCTAGAAGAACAGAAGGAGCCCTGGGCTGCCCAACTCGTAGTAAACAGTGAGCAGCACGTGGCAGGATCAGCAGTGAGTGACTTACACCACGTGTGATCTCTCTCCTCAGAGCAGAACATTTCATAATTGATCTGTTCAATCAGCTTTACCCACACCATCTCTCTCAGCTCTCAAACCCAGCTGCTGTTGCTTTACCTTGCCTTTTTTTTTTTTAACTCTCACCCATTTTCCCTTAACCTCTGGGACTGTCCCTGGATGTGACTTTCTGTTACTCCTCTGCTGGAGCCATACATTCTCCTGAATAAATTTTCCTGAATATTTGCAGTTTGTCAAATATTCCAGCCAAGATCACACATCTCTGCTTTAATTGTCACCCCTTTTTTTTGAGAAACAAGAGTTCTGCCCAGATGGTGCTTTTTTTAGTGTGTGTGTGACTAGGACATTTTCTACCTTCCTAATGAGACTTTTAGTAGCAAAATAACATTCAGCTTCTAGGTCCTATACAAAATACCCTTGAGACACAGCTGTCTAAGCAATAGAATGAGAAATTCACATCGCATTCTTGGTTTCTACTGCATGTCTTTATACTCTGGCAGTTTGACTACAACATGGTTGAAAATTGAGATTTTTCCTGTGGTCTTCATGCCATTTAGTGAGCTGTAATTGAAATGTAGCGTTTTCTTGAAAATCTAAACTCTCTGTTGATGCCAGTTCACAACTCAGTTGACCTAACTGTAATATAATAAGAGATCAGTTTAAAACAAACAAAATCCCAAGGTAATACCTCTAAAAGGTTTTATTCCTGATATTCTAGAAAATGAGTCACACATAGAACACTTGTCCAGTAAGATAAGACATAAAAATTCAACTGTTGCACTGATCCACTTCAGTTTTCTTTCTGAACAATTCCTGACATCTCAATCTTTTAGCAGCCTTGTTTAAAGCAGTAACAGAATTAAACACGAATGCCTGTCTAATCCAATGCATCTATTTTTTTCTTCCTTTGCCAACTCCTTTACAGTAGGATTGAGCAGTCTGTGTCTAAAATAAGGTTCATGTACTTCAAGGTACATGTCTCAAATAATTTGTTGAATCTTAGCTTCGAACTGCTGCTTATTTGCTGCCAACCTGGAAAACAATTTTTTTAAAAATCTCAGACTATTTTAGATGTAGACCTTTAAAAAAGATGAATCCTTTCTCTTCTCCAGCAAAATGCTGGAGTTCTCATGATGCATTTCACATAATCCCTGATGACCAAATGGATGAGTTCCATTTCACTTGTTTGAAGTGAAGCACAACCAATATTGAGAGATTCCTGCAGGTTCTGCCCATCCCTGAGCTGGTATTTGGGAAAGCAGGGCTGTGTCCCTGCAAATGACCTTTGACTGGTGACTCAGTCCCCAGGGGATGGACTGATCCAACAATCAGACCACCTGATAAAATTCTCCTCCTCAGCTGCTGCTGAAATGACAAAGCTTTCTTCCCCATCCAGGCATTGTTTTCCTCAAGCTGTTCACAGCCTGGTAGTTCCCACTGTACATTTGGGTTTGGGCAGTTATTGGGGGTTTTTAGAGCTGGCTAAGGGCTGTTATTCAGCTGTATGTGAGGCTATCAAAGCTTGTGCTGGTGATGCAACAACAAAAATGAAATTGTGAGTAATGTAGCCATGAGCAGTGTTTTGATTATGTGCCAAGACTAAAATCCAGCCAACATAGCAAAGAATAACAGAACTCTCAAGAAAATAACATCTTTTTCTACATGTATTTTGTGCAGCTGCCTTTATAGATTTTTCTCTTGATTCAAGATAAAGATTATAGTTCTGACTTACACAATATTTTACCTCTGACACCATTTTAAAAAATCTCTTTATAAGCACCCTATACAAAGCAGAAAACTTCCTTAAGTGCAGAATTGTAACAAAACAAGGCCACATGGACCCAGTCTGGAGTGATAATTGTCTCTTGAAGGAAAATGATGGCCCTCAGGCCTGGAATGTTGGCAGCCTAATTCCACTGTGACTGAAGGCAGGGGCTGAGATTTCCCACTGAGTTCTGTGCAGGAGCAGCCAGGCTCCAGGTGAAGGACAGCCTGAAGATGAAGATAAGAAGGAGGGGTTTTCTCTAGTGTGACTTCCTGAGGGTTTCCTTTGCTTATTTTACACCATTGTGGGGGTTTTGGCAGAATTCCACACAGTCTGCTGCCTAACATAGATTTGTGCCTTTTTTTTTTTTTTTTTTTTGAAGAATGCATCACAGAAATTAATTTTCTCATGTCACCTAATGTTATTGTGACAGCATAAGACTTTAACATGTTTTGGGTTTGCTAGTGGGTTTTTCTCCACCGGCAGGTTAGTTTTTCTGAAGGGCTTAAATAGTAGATAAGCTAATAGACAATCCAATAGCATAGCTTGACTTTTTGGGGTTTTTTTACTAAAAATGATAACTATTTCTGGAGATTGGGAAAAACTTCAGGTTTTAATGTAAGAAATTAAATATTTGATCTTCTAACATTAAAAACATTCTAAGTTAAATTTGTTTCAATGAGTTACAATTTAAATTTTTTTCTAAGTAGCTTTGTTATCTATATAATTAGCATGTACTGTATCATTTATAGGTAATATCTCTAATATCATGCTAATTATAAGCAGTAAAACTACTGATTCTTTCAGCACTTTCTATTTGCCTTCTGCAAGTGAGGAATGCAGGTTGGGCATAGGTATAATCTTGAAGTTTGATCATCAAGAGATGTTTTGGATTTGTGAGCTGAAAATGTGTTATTTCAGTCTAAAATTAACACTGTTTAGAAGCATCTTTGCCCCTGTTCTTTGAAGTCAGCCAACAGTGAAACCTGTAACCCTATCCCCCGTTAGAAATAGGCTGTGAGGAAGATGCTTGTGTGCTATTTCAATGTTTGCAGCTGTCTGGCGTGTCTGAGAGCTCCACAGCAGCCCAAAACCACATTCCCAAAGAGCTTGGCCTGGGAAGTGAGGCTGAAACTGCAGTGAGGATTTCAAATAATCAACTGTGGTGGCTGTGCCATGTCCTACACTGCCCATGCCACCTGTGCTCTTTGGAGGATTCCCATTATCAGCTGACCTGGCCTGACCCAAGGAGGGTGTGGCAGTGCCAGGTGGGCAGGCTGGAGGCTCTCAGGGTGTGCTGAGACACTGAATTCTGCAGCAGGGCAGGTCCATGGCAGCTTTGCAATGAAAATCCCCAGCAGCTGGGTGACCCAGGAGCTGTGAGGTTTGCCAGGGCCCCTGCACACCTCAGAGGAGGCAGCAGATAAGGAGCCCTTGGCCAGTAAATGCTGTGCACATTCCCACTGAGGCTGTTCTGCTGGTAGCCTTTGTAATCTGGCTTTATTATTTTTGCAATTCATAGCCACACAATCAAAAGTAGTTTCTTTGAATTCTGTGGAGCATAATTATAGGCCTGACAGGCTCTGACAAGTTGGTTGAGACATTTATTCTTGCAGCAGGCAGATGCTGAAATGATTTTGTATTGGAAAGTGCTGTCTGTGAAATGTTCTGTCTTAGTGGCTGTTACTAAACCCAGACTCATAATGAAGTCTAGCATCAAATATTTATGTAAAATTACTTTAATCCGTAAATAGTTTTAGCTACGAAAGATAAAAACAGCTGAGAAAATTAGTCAGGGGTGTTTCAGAAGTTTGTGTTGCTACACAGTGCTGTGTTTCCTTTCTGGTCTCCTGAAGCTGTTACCCAGCTGGGCCTTTACTGAGAAAGGAGTCCACAATATCCATTGCTACATGAAAGATGTTCATGTTCCAGGGTATTAATGGCACTGTAACCTGTCTCTCTTGGGTCACTGTTATTAAAATCCTCTCACAAGACCCCTTTGGAAAAGCAGAAGGCTTTCTATAATTACCATGGGCCAGTCATAAATAAAACACTTTTCCCACAGAGTTGTCCCCAAATCAGATTGGTTCTCATCAGGAAAAGCCAAAATTATATACACCGACTTCTGCCTCAGAGTTTAAGCTGTGTTTAAGCAAGAAAACCCTCATTTGCCATGAACCAACTCCCAGCAACTGTAAAGCCACAAGGAAGAGAGACATGCCTTCAGCTCTTTGAGCTCTCACTCAGAGGTTTTGACAGTGACTGATTTTCTTTTAATGAGTTGAGTCATTATTTGGAAGCTTCAGTAGCTGGCAGTTCATCTGCAGCATGGCTGAGTCTGGAAGTGACTACAGCCTGATCCTATGGAATTGCACATTCCCTAAATATTTTAAAAGCAGCAAACCTCTCTGGGCCCACTTTTTCACTCTCTGATGAAGGGCACCACAGAGGCTCTGCTGATCCCTACCACGAGGGAGGCATAAATCTCAACCACTGACTCTGCTTCCAACTTTGTTTTTCGTAAGGTTCCTAAAAGTAATCCCTTTCTAGCCACTAATCTGACCTAGTTACTATAAACTGATTTCTCTAGGATGAAAGGGTCTGTCCTTCCTCTGGGACAGCTGCAGTGGGACTCTCACATATTTCTCAATGGTTTTTGTACTCTCATCTGTGGCTGTGGAATTTGGATTCCATTCACTGAAGTGTTTGTATAGTCTATGTAGCTGTTAAATCTGTATATCTCAGAAATATTTAAAAATTAATGGTCTTGGTCAATTTCTTCCTGGTTTGGAGAAAGGAGCTGCTTGTTTTAGTCACAGGATTTTGTTATTTGTACGTTTGTTTCTGCTTGTGTGTGGGGGAAAATTTGTCAAGGGAAAGCTCCACAGGAAAAAAAATCAGTGAATTTTGTTCAGAAACGAATGAAACTATGAACAGCTATTGCTCTTGTAAGTGTGATCTTGACTTTGCTGCTCTGAAAGCTGTGACATCATTACCTGTGCCAGTGAAAATTGGGTGTTGTAGGAAGGCTTGCACAAGGGAAAATAGCAGCTCTACTTCGACCAGAAAGAATCCCAGGGAAACTCATTTTTCGGAGCAGGAACTTTCCCCTCTGTATCAGGCAGAGGATTTTAGCAGGAAGCTGAGCATTGCAGGGAAGTGCCTCTGGGAGTTTTGTTTCCAGCTGCAGAAATCTCTTAGATTTCTGGCAGCATCTACAGGTCCTTGGGTGATACTCTCCTCTCTGGTCCTGTTGCTCTCCAGGCATTCAGGGTATTGGGTTTCTTGCTCCAGTGGCCATTTGGGTGATGCCTCAAGGAATGCAGATGGGACTAAATAAACCCCAGTTAACAAACCTGAGTAGAAAGATCTCTGAGAAGAGAGAAAGCAGCTGCCTCTCCCCGCTGTTAGTCAGTGGTGTGTAGGTTGCTGAGCTGTAGGTAGCTCTGTGCCTCCACATGCTGTTTTCATGCAGGCACTGAGAAAGCTGCAGGCTGGGGCTGTTTCTGTGTGACAGAAAGGAGCCCTGGAGCTGTGGGCTGCCTCACAGGCTGCCAGCTCCACAGGGCTTTATCTCACTGGCTCTGCCAGCAGCTCGCTGCACACAGTGCCCAACGTGCAGGAAAGGCTGGATTCCTGAGCACTCCTCCAGTGAGGACTCTGGGAGTGAAGGAGGAATTTCCCAGGCTACTTCTGCTCAAGTGAAGCAAGACTATTGCTATTGATCAGTGCTCGTTCTCCCCAGCAAAGGTCATGCAGTAAGTGTGAGATTCAGTGCTTTGATTTCTCTGTTGAAATCACAGGATTAAAGCCATCAGGTTCTCCTCTACTGATGGATGTGTTAGAGAGAAGCCCAAACCTTTTCTCCAGAATAGTAACTGTTTTGATTTTTGAGTCCTTCATGTAGCACTTATTATTTATACAGGTCTCATCAAGCTTTTGGTAGAAAAAAAATATATATTCCCCCAAACTCAGTTAATGGAAACACTTGCAGCAGAGTCCTTTGGACTGTACAGGAGAAGAAGAGGCTTTCTTCTTCTCAGGAATAAAAAAAATATCAGAGACTTAAAAGTAGAATTGCAGAATGTCACTCCTTGCAGAGAGGAATCAAGTGTGTAACTGCCAGATTTACTGTAGAGTACAGGTGCACTATAGAAAGGTGTTTCTTTTTATGCTTCACTGCTGTACCTATTGGATATCTTGGAGTTGTATATATCCATAGGCACCTGTGAATTTGCTCATAAAGAGCACCTTTTTTCAGGCATCTGCTTTCAGTCTCTATGAAAAAGTCTTTGGAAAAGTTTATTTACTGTACAGCTCCTTATTTCATTTCAGAAATTGAAAAATAATGGTGTGGTCGTGATTGTGTGCACTGCATGAAAATTATTCCAGGGTCTGACAGCAGTCAGGGCTATTGAAATATTTCCATTCCTGATGGGAGCTGCAGCTGAACCTCTTAATGTGATAAGAGACATTAAGAATATACTGGTATTTAAAGCTTTGGAAAGTCTGATTTTATAGGTCCATAATCACATATTCAAAGTGCTTCATTACTCTGAATTAAAGGTGTGATAAGCAAAGCAACAGCAACTTTTCATAGAAGCTGAGAGCAGGCTGAGCTGAGCTCAGCTGAGCAAGAGGCTGGATGGCTCAGAACAAGTCAGGAAAACATCATTTGTTCCACCTTCTGGGAAAAAAAGTAGGGAAAGAATTGAGGAAGACAGACATCAGGGAGCAAGGACAGGGAAAAAAGGAGAAAAATATATCTTGCCAAAGCTTCTGTTAAGATTCCCTAATGGAATGCAGCAGATGAGGAAATGTAGAAGTTTTCAGTTGTAACATCCAGCTCCCTGCACTGCACAGCCCGGGTACTACCTTGGATCTTTCCCTAGCTTACCACTTACCCAAAAAAAAGACACATGGTTTAGCTCAAATTCCCTTGAAATTGTCCGTATTTCCTAGCAAAAGAATGTTTAGCGTTGAAAAATAAGATTGTAGCACCCTAGATTTTTGAGTTTAATTTCCTAAAAGCAAATACAGAAGCACTAAATGCAGAAAAGCCTTTAACAAGGTTTGCAGAGTTAGTGCTGGGAAGTTACACAATCATCATTCTGGCAGCTCTGCAGCCTGCATGCATTTGCCTTCTGTGGATATAAGAATACAAGGAATCCACAGCTGTGTGATTTACCATTTTATTTGCCTGGAAGGTATAGAAATACACTAGAAATACATCTCAGTTTAATCCCAGGCACCAGCTCAGCACTCAGCTGTTTGCTCACTTCCCCCCTCCCCACCCAGTGGGATGGGGAGGGGAATCCAAAAAAAGGTAAAACCCGTGGGTTGAAATAAGAACAGTTTAATAATTGAAATAAAGTTAAATATTATTATAATAATAATAGGAAAGAGAGAGAGAGGAATAAACCCCAAGACAGGCAAGTGATGCACAATGCAGTTGCTCACCACCCACTGATGGATCCCCCAGTGATCAGCAGCTCCCAGCCAGTTCCCCCCAGTTTGTGGATGGAACATGAAGTGCTGTGCTATGGAAAATCCCTTTGGCCACTTCAGGTCAGCTGTCCTGGCCTCTCCTGGCCTCAGCTCCTTATGCCTCTCCTCACTGGCAGAGCTGAGATGCTGAAAACCTCTTGACTCAGGGTAAGCTCTGCTTACAATTAAAAACTCAGTGTGTTATCAATGCTGTTCTCATCCTAAATCCCAACCACACAACTGCACCAGCTTCTAGGGAGAGAATTAATTCTCCCAGCCAAAACCAGGATAGGATTTAATGGATCTAGAAACCCACTGGCTTTTTGGTACCCATTCAATGTCAGGTCCCCCACCTCCAGGCTGTGCTTGCTTGGTGCCCTTGGAGGTCACAGCTCTGCTGTGGTGTGGGCTGGGAACTGCTCTAGTCCCAGTGCAAGAAGCTCACAGCAGCAGTAAATTCTATTCCTGAGGGCTGAGGCCCCAAATGGCTCTTCTGGCATCCAGGAATTGTTGAGGCAAAGGCAAGATGCATCTCTGGCAGGAAAGGCAAGGAAGCTGATATTAGGAAACCAGCACAGAGCCATATAGCCCTTTATTGCTATTTTAAGGAGAGTGGATGCAATCTTTGGATGTGCAAGCAGGAAAACAGGATGCAGGAGAAAGGACAGAACTCTCCAGTCCTTCAGATTCAGGCTCAGATGAAGCACTGAGGCAGTCCTGGGGTGTAAATTTTGAGGGAGGTGTGCAGCAGCTGCAGAGAATGCTGAGGAAGAAGGATCAAAGCCTGACTTGCAGCTTAGGAATGTTTAGTCTAGAGACAGGAAGTACAGACTAGATATTAGGAAAGGGATTTGAACAATAAGGATGGTGAAGCTTTGAAATACATTGCCAAAGAAGGCTGTGGAGCCTTACTCATTGGAAGGTTTCCAAAAGACTAAGCAAACATCTGTTAAAAATGATGGAAGTATATCTGATTCTCCCTTGGAACATGGAGAAGGAGTAAATTATGGTTAAAGAGATGAAATAAACTGGTGATTTTCAAACTCTGGGTCATGCTACTCTTGAATTCAAAGAACCTTAAAGTGTTAGCAGTGGTTATATCTACTAGCATTTGACCTTGATGTTTCTGGCCCCTATTCACATAATTGTTGCATGAAGATATATAACCCAAAAGGGAGTTGTGCTTTTCAGAACATGAAAATCATTGTAATAAATGGCTTCTGAAGGTTCTCCCTGGCCTTCTGACTCTGTGATCCCACAGCACTGCTGCTGGAGCAATGCAAAGCCAAGTGGGAAGAGCAGATCTGAAATTCAGATTTCAATTTATGTTAATCTCTATCACTCACTCTTAATGGATCAAAAAATATGATGGACTTTGCTGTCAAAAATTAGGCTGAGTGGCCATTGCTGTTTTAAGCTGTAGTAATTTTTTTATAGCTGCTCAAAATGCTTCTGCAGAAAGACAAAAATATTTTATTTTTCTCCTCATGTGATTTATAAAAAGGGCAGAAATACCAGCTCAATCCTGTGGACAAAGAATAATTATAAAATGTTCTCCCCTGCGGGCATTTTGCTAGGAAGGCATTTGTGTAATACAGAGCATGCAAAACACAGGAAGTTTTGAAAGTTGACCATGAACAAATCTCCCTTTTAGCCTCAGTAACAGAGGGAGGCTGCGAGTTCTGGAGCTTGGACACAAATGGAAAGATCTGTAGAAGTGCAGGAGTGAACCATGAGCAGTGAGTTTATTCAGTGGAACAATGCCTGAGTGAGACCTACTGCCCACACCTTAGGGAGAGAAGTGTCTTTGCATCATTTACTCTTGGGATTTACAGCAGTGGAAACCATCTCTGTTACTGCCCTTTAATATATGCACAATAGAAGAAAGACAATTTTCTGAGTAGAAAAACAAAAACCACAACACCCCTCCCCCCCTTGGTTAATCCTGCTAGTTAATTATCTCTTGTGCTTTGTTGTGTGCCCAGGGGATGTTGTAGCATTTCTGTTCTCAAATTCATTGAGGAGCTCAGGATTCTTTGTAGAGTTGCCTGTTCTTAGCACCACACATCAATGCCTAGTTGTCAAATTTTACCATGGCAAAAAAAAAAAAAAATTGAATTTGAGTATCTACTTGCTCTCATCTCGTGGTTAACCATGTACAACTCATGTTTTACACAAGGTGCATGGTTGCACTTCTGGTGTTGTTGGAGATTTGGGGTTTAAGAGGGTGAAGTGACAAGTATCTTCATAAAAGAAAAATGACATCACCATCCCAACAATGCAGAAGTTGTTCTTCCCATTTGGTTCAAAGAGATATTCCTGAATATAGGGCTCACTGTCCCCCACTATCTCTCACAGTATCTGGCTACTAACGTCCAAACCTTCTATTTTTATGCCCAAAATCAGATTTTTGAGGTTTTTTTTCAGCACTTGATGTGTTTGGATCCACCATTATTATTTAGGCTTGTATGCTGTATTTTTAAATGAGATTTTAAATCATGATTTGCCTTTGCTTTCACCATTCTTTGTGTTCTCTGTTTAAGAAGTCTTTTGATTTTTAAACTTTTTTTTTCTTTTCCTGAGCCTATCCTGTATTTCCCCAAAAGTGTGTGCAATCTGTGGTCTCTTATCTTAGATGCATTGCTTGAACATTGCTGTAGTCAGTATAATGAATTCATGGTGTTTTTTATATGTATTGATATACAAAATATCCCAGAGAAACCAGGAGAGATTTTTTATAGAGCTACGGATGAATTTTTCCTCTCTAGAGGAAAAAATACTCTCTAAAAAAAGCTGATGTGGATAAAACTGATTGAGTTGGTTTTTTCCCCTTTTATGCCTACCTATCATAAGGTATTTTTGCTTAGCATCTGTGCAAGATATTTAAATAAACTCAGACCCTAGTAATTCCTATTTTATAACTTAGGGAGAGAAAGGAATACATTTAGTCCTGGCTGAATCAAAGTTAAGGAACAAGCTCTCTGTTTTATTGCAGGATGCTTTTGGTTGGGGTTTTTCTTAAACATATGTAGATTTTTAATAAACTTTTGTCAATGTTATGTGGCATTGATAGCTGGGAAATAGAGCAAGCAAAGAAAAATAGAACATTGCTGCTGTGCCTGGCTGGGCTTGCTCTCTGTGTGGGTTCCTGTGTGCACAGGATACAGGAAAATGCAGTAATGAACTGCAGCTGGGGCTTTGGGATCCCTGTGGGGCAGAGTTTCTGACAGAGGTGCTGGGAAGGAGCTGCAGCAGGTGTGCAGCTGCCCAGGGCCTGTCCCCAGGGGAAGGACTCACTGGAGTGTGACAGGTACTGGTGATGGCATCACTGCTGGCTGCAATGCAAAATTCATGGGTTTTCTCCTCCCAAGCAGAAAAGAGCTAATGATGTGAGATGGCAAAAAAATGATTATGGCTTCAGTGCTGTAAAACTGTGGGCCCAGTGAAGGTAGCAGGAGGTGTTTTAATTGGCTTGGGATGTAGGGAAGTTTTAATCATTGGATGTGAAGTTCTGGTGTGTGACTATTGTATTTGATATGGGACCAAGTTAGAGCTACCCAAGCAGGAGCATCTCAAACTGAATTTGAATCCTGTCAAGGAGAGGTTCATCCTTTCAGAGATAAACATTTGAGTCTTTATTGCTAAGAGTGTGCTTGGCATCATGATGTCTGGTTTGATTCCATGGCAAAGAGGTTTTCTGGAAAACCTGCTCAACAGTCTGATTCTGTCATCACTTGGAATTGCACTCTAATACAGTGGTAAATACAGCAAAGACTTCATTCTAAAGTGACTTTTTAAAAAAAAAAAGTTGCCTGAAAGATTAAAATGCACTTGAATAATCTATTCAAGTATGCTCAGTACTACTGCTCTGCTTGAGCTTTTCACACTCCATGGATGCTTTTGAGAGCATGAAGGATGCAATGGTAAAAGCTGCCTTGGCATAAACCATGAGGAAATTATCATTACTGGCCTAATAATTCTGTCTCTTGCCAAGACTGCCAGGAAGGTCATTTGGCAACAATGGTTACATGGATAAGGGTGTGGTGGAAACTGAAAGGAGAATAATAATTCAATTTATTTGTTTATAGTAATGGAAAAAAAAACCCAAAATACACTTGTTTAGGCAAACCCTTTGTAACTGGTTAGATGATCCAGACATAGATGATGATGACAGGAAGTAGCTCAAGTTTTTTCTTTCAAAATGAGAACAAGACATGTTAGAGAATTATGGTGCATCTTTCTGCTCCCAGCATTCACTTTTTCTGTGCATTCACCAAGTAAGGATCTTCTGTGGCCCTTTGCACCCACTTCTTTAATTTCATCCTATCACCTCATTTGACCAATGTCAAATCAATAAATCTGACAGCACCTGGTAATTTCTACAAGTGTTTCCATGGTTGTAATTTCAGAGTGTACTCAGAAAACAGAAACTCAAGGGAAAGGAAGAAGAACTAGGAAAAAAAAAAAACTGGAGAGAAAGAAAGGGAAGGGAAGAAAAAAAAATATTTCAAGGCCATTTGATCACCATGGCATGGAGACTTCAGTTTTCTATGAGACTGTGCTCTCAAGTGTTAACAAAGACTGTGCCAGAACAAGCAAGCTTTAATTCCTGAATTTAATCCTCGACTCCCTGAGAAAATGTGGGTTAATTCAGAAGGATTATAGTTTCAACCTAAATTCCATCTAGAGATGATGGCAAGCTGATGTTCTAATCGACTATGAATGCTCTTAATGAATGTGCTGTTCTTGCCTGGGGCAGACCAACAGTTTAAGAACGAGCACCTCATTTTTGTTACTTGTGACGTAAATGCAATAACTTCTGCTCTTGTCAAGGATTCCACGAGCACGTAGCTGTCTGCCTACACCTCTCCAGAGCCAGTTCAGGGGTGCATTGAATAGAAGCCATTTCATTCTCTTGGTGAATCTTGGATCATTTTTGGCAGCCACATTGTGTTTTTACCACTCTCTTATAAAGCACTGTTGCCTGGACTTGACAGGAGTTAGGAGAGAAGTCAAACACTGGACAACTTGGGTCACAGAACTGTTTTCTGGCATTGAATCTCCTTAATCCTTGCTAATCTTATTTCATTTCTCAGAATTCTATGGATTTTTCCCCCACCTTTTCTTCAATACCTGTTTTGCAGCTTTACTGGCTATGCATGACCACATCTTTTCTGTTTCAGCCTAGCCCAGCCTCTTTTAAATGCTGCTCCCAGGGACCAACAGAAATGGGTTGCCAGATAAAGCATTATCTCTAATTACAGCCAAAAAGTACTCCTTGAAACAATGTGGAATAAGTACTTTAAAAAGATTGCCCAGTAGAAGCAGTTGTGAGCACAAGTGCAAGTACTTAGGGTAAGAAAATGTTTTGAAGTGCTTAGAGACCTGTTTCCTTCTCTACATGTTGGGTTGGGGTTTGGTTTGGTGTTTTTTGGGGGATTTTTTGGCTGTATTTGGGTTGTTTTGTTGCTTTAGTTCTTTATTTTGTTTGGTTGGGTTTTTTTCCTAAATTGTATCTCAAAATCTAGGACCTGATTAAAGCCCTGCTGTCTGCTCAGTTCTGATAGTTTTTAAAATCTCATTTTCAAGCCTAAAATTTTGCTTTCCAAGGCTTGGCTGTTTGATAAGATTTTTTGGAAGTTCTTATGCTTAAGTTTTCTTTGAAATTAGCAGTTCTCCAACCTTCCCAACCATTCAGTTGAGCAGTCAGATACTGTTTGGCATTGATAATCCTGGTTCCTGGGTAACCCATGTGGGCCATTTGACAAGGTCAGGGTATTCAGACAGGGGCAAGGATACTGAAGGTGCTGTGCAAGAAAATTTGCTGATGCAGGAGATCTAAAGTTTAAGCTTTAGGAATTCCTGCTGATCACGTGCCCCAAATCTGTATTTGATCAGAATTCCTTCATCACATCGATTCAGAAGGCAGCTGGAGTTTGATTCTGTGTAATTTTGTCCTACAGGTAGGCTGATTTATTTTGTTGGTTTAAATGGATATAATTGAAACACTAACACAAATTCATCAAGCTGATGGACAAATGAACTTTCAGGCTCAGCATCAACACCAGATCCAGGATAAAAGGCAATGTGAACAATCTCTGTGCCTTTTGTGATGAGTTTTCCTGGAAATTTTGTAGGACTGAATACCAGATTACAGTCTCTAGTTTACTTTTATACTTCATATCACAATGTTCAACACCACTTTAAAAAGTTAGTGGCAACATATGCAAAATTTTACAGACACATAATCTTTTTCAGTGTAGCTGTCCTAATTAATTCAAGAATGGTTAACTTGCTAGCACAAACCAAAAGCAAGGGAAAAATAAAGTAACCAAAGATAGTTCTAATGTGTTTGGGCATTGGAATGTGTGTCCTGAGGGCTGTGAAAGATGCTGAGGTTTGGGTGCTGTGGTGAGGTGTGACTCTATCATAGTGATGGTTGAGTATTTTGATTATTAAACATAACCAGGTTACTTCCAGGTGTACAAGGCAGAGGAACACATGGTCATTGCTGAGATCTCCTCCACTGATGCTTGGAAACAGCAGCAGAGGCACTTTCAGACCTGGTTTTCCACCAAAACTGAATGCAAGTGCAGGAGCAGAATGCAACCACTTCTGTTTATGTTTCACTGATTGCAGGTATTCAGAGGAAATGTGTTTATTTCTGCCCCCGCTCAGTCCCAGGCTCTACTGCTCCTATTTTTAGCAGCCGTGTACCATTGTTAATCTGAGGTTTTTGACTATCCAGTGAGTCAGAAGGTCTGACTGCCCAGAGACACATGAGTCAGACAGGCAGGAATAGTCTGTTCTTCTTCAAGACACAGATTTAAAAAAGAGGTTTCATACTTAGTGAACAATACAAATGGAAACACAATATATAAATAGAAATCCTTTTACCCTTCACGTTGGATTCTTTTCCCAGGAAACTCTTGTCCCAAAATTGTTACTCACTACACAATCTATTTGTATATGGAAATGGGTAGCTTGTCACCCTTTTTATTCTGTTCATATCCCCTGCCTATTGGGTAGTTAATGTATTTCTAGGACAGACAATCCTCTCACTGTGCCATGGCTATTCCCACAGTAAAAAAATGGAATATGTAAGAAGCTTAGAGAAGGGGTGTGGGTCAGGGAGGAGAATTTCATAATAATTTAAATTTATCTTCTGAAATGGTTTCTCAGCAAAGGGCAAATTGCATTAAAATGGCAAAGACAGGTGTATGTGGTCCTGAAGTTTCTTTCTGCAACATATTCTGGGCTTTATTTTCATGTGCTGATACCTTTCTGACTCTGCATGACAGTGGCAAATTATCAGCAGCTACAGAGCTGCACATAATGTGTAATAAAGACTGTAAAAGGATGAATGTCACACACTGATGCTCAGCCCCAGCCTCTGCAGAATTTCCCTGTGGAAGGCAGAAATGTCCCAGCAGCTATAAAATTTCACAGGTTCTGAGCTGGGGATCGAGTAAATGCAAGGTACAAATGCAGACTGGAATGCTCAGTGATGGAGTGACTGTGCTTGGGCAGCTCAACAGTTCAGGAATGAAACAAGGATATTTTTACTCAAAGGTCACTGGTGTAAAAGCTAAATTATGGGAGCCTGAAATGCAAGGCAGTGTTCAGAGGGACAGACATGGGTGATCTGAGGCCTAATTAGAACAGATGGATACACACACAGTTCTGGCTGCCTGCCTTTTTGTCACCTGCAGCAGGGAGACAAAGATGAAGATTCAATTTATCTACTCTCAGGGTAAGAAGCACATGAATCTCTAGGAATCCAGAAATTCATTTTCAGAATGAGTTGCTGTGTGATGCAAATAAAATCAATTTTCTAATGTGGTTATTTAGGGAGAAGTTCAAAAGGCCTCCATGGGCTTCTAAGCTGAGTGAGCTCTTGGTAAGCTCAGAGTACCCTTCAGTTTTGGTTCAAGACCAAAAAATCCCATGAAGTGATTTGGACAGCTAACTCATGGAGCTTTTTAGATTCAGTGGCCTGTAAATGAAACAGGAGTAAAATATTTCCAGTTAGATTTTTTAAAAATGAAAGCAGTTGGTCTTTTATGTAGCCTTTATTTTGATGTCTGTAATATTTGTGTTATCTGTTAAGCTCTCCTAGAACTTGATGTTCTACAAGGATTCTTTTGAGCCAAATATCTTCCATGATGCCAGGAGGGTAGAGAAGAATAGAAGGGACCTACAGTAATCATCTAATCCAACTGTCTGACCACTTCTGGGCTGACCAAAAGATAAAGCCTCTTACTTGCAAGAAAACCTGTCTGAGCCACCTGCATTCTTGTAGCTGCCTGTTCTTGATGTGTCCTCACCTCCTTTTCTGCCACGTGGCCACTTGGGCTCTGTTTCCAGCAGCATTTTTGGCTCTGCCGTTGACAATTCAAGAATGTCCAGACTGAAAGGCTGCCTGAAAAAGGACATTGTCTTGTAAACACTAATGAGTGCATCAGTTTTTCATTGCTGGAGGTATTAAGATGTAAGACAAAATTCATCCAAGTTTGGTACTTTCCCACACAACAATAGGGAGCACGCATCCAGGCTTCAGTGGGTGCCCTCATCTGAATTTCAATTGTCTTTTCTCCCTCAGCAGAAGTTCTAGAAAGCCTTGGCTTTGTCAAGATGAGTGATCAGAGCCAGCATTTCCACAAAGATGTTGCTGAGTGCAACAGAAAATCTGTGCAGGAGTTACTGAGGGATGTCTGTATTCTCCCCAAAAATGGAAATTCTGTGCATGGAATACATGCATGCTTTGGCACATACTTTATTTCATGAAAAATGCCATTAAAAATGGCAGTTGTTTGAGTCTGAGTGATGGATGCCAATTTTTGGGTACTGATCAACATGTGACATGCAGTGATTAATGAAAGGAAATCAAGTTTGCATAACTGAATGCTCATTTCTTCAAGTCAGTGGTCAACCAATCTATCATCTTACCACAAATGTCATCTGACTTCAAATTCCAATGGAATGGATAAAAGAAACATTAAAAGTTCCCTGCAGCTTTTACACGACGGCCAGTCCTTGTTTTGTTTAACATTTAATTATTTGGACAATTTCAGAAGTACTGCATTCATGTGACTTCCTGATTAATGTTCTCCTTTTTATCTGTCATTCAGTCTCCAGCCAAAGCTACTTGAATCACAACAATTCCCAGATCAAAGCCAAGCTTAACCAAAACCAGTCATTGAAGGCAGGAAAATTACAAAAAATAGTATTTGAAAGCTCTTTTGTGGAATCTATTTGATTTTAATTAGTGCAGTTTCTCTCCTAAACTGTACCTGTTTGTAAATGCATGAAATAATGCTGATATTACTCTTTTAGCAGAGAAATGAGGCATCACTGTGCTACACTATACCTGGGTGAAGGCAGGGGGAAAAAGACCCCAGATCCACATGCTCACAAGAAAAAAACCAAAAAAACCCCTAAAAACCAACCAACAAAACACCAAAAAACCCACCCAAACAAAAAAACACCAACAAAAAACCAATACAACCAAACAAACCAAAACCAGGAAGGAGAACTCATTTGAAAGGTGAAAGAGAAGAGAATGAACATGTTCAGACTAGGACTGGAAAAATGAAAAAAAAAAAAAAAACCACAACCAAAAAATCCCCCCCAAAACAAAAGCAGCGACTCCAACTCAAGAAATGGAGGGAGGGATTCTGGTTAGGGCTCACTTCTCTTCCCTTGGGACTCCATTAGTTGGATCCTTTGGTCTTGTCAGCTCCAGTGCACCACTGCTGCCTGCTCCTTCAGTAGAAAGCAGCCTGAATCCTGGTTTTTTTTCCTGAATTCCTGGACAAAACTCTTTTCCATCCCAAAGGAAGAAATTTGAATAGTGATAACAGCAGGAACCAATCCAGCAGTGAAGGAAAAGATGACCTACTCGATTATTTTCAAATATTAGGCAAGCAGAGGATTCCTTGCTATTAAATATTATCGCTTCCATCTCTTCTCTTCTGTCCATCAAGCATTACTTTGTGACAATCTGCAGCTCAGAGATAATTGTTAAGTTTTATTCAAATTACATTACTAACCCTGTAACTCATACTGTGCATAATCTTAGCTATCTAAAATGATTCTGTGGGAGGGCTGGCTTTCAATTGAAGCCAACGTTTTTAGCATTTCTTTCCCCTCCATTGTGCAGAAATTAGCAGCAAGTTCTAATAGAATGATATGAATTGTGATAATAAAAACTATTTCTAAAAAATCTTATTCTTTTCATCTTAAATATGCTGTGCTACTATTCTTTAGAGTTTGTTAACTAATCTGATTTGGCAAAAGCATCTTCTGGATGTTTCATTATCCCTTGGTTGATGTAAAGTTAGTCTTTAACTACAAAAGCATCTCCATGAGTTTTATCATGATAAAATTAATTTCTTTTCCATGTGATTTCTTTTCCATGCTAAAAGGGATGAAAGATTTTAGAATTTACAGTTTTGACCATTAATACTATTTTCTTTACTGGAGCTGCAGTCTGCTACATGAGCAAAAGAAACTGTTGCTAAATTTCTCTCGCTATCTGCTTGCCAAAAAGTTATAGACTCCAGCTGGAGTTACTCCAGATTTTCACTAACATGCATAGAATTAGAGTGAATTGCAAATTTTTCAAGATGGAAAAAGATCCTCAGGCTTTAAACCTGAAATATAAGGTTCTTATTTTTATCTACAACGATGAGGATTAGGAACACTCCTAATAAAGCCAGCAGAATCAGCACTGGTGAGAAGTCAATGCAAATGAGATTAGAATCAGGTGGAATGGAAATGATCTTTTCCTGTCAGATTCAAAACCTGGTTCGGGCTTAATTTATGAGCAGGCTGAGGGCCAAGATGATCTCCCTCATGAATTTACAGGCTTTGGTTGTGGGATAAGGCAAGCAGAGTCTTTGTTGTTGACTGGCAGCACCTACCTTGATCCTGAATCGTTGCTGCCAGCCTATTTCATAAATGTGACCCCATAGGACAATTCTATTGTGAAGGACAATGTGCATCAATCAATACAATTATTGTTCAGTCACTAATCTGGAGAGAATAAGGTAGAAGCTGCAGGCAGTGAGGAGATGTGAAAGAAGCACATTCCACATTCATATTCAACCCTCACAGAGAGGGAGTAAATAGAACCAACAAATATACAAGAAGTACGTGATGAAAGGAGCAGGATGAAAGCTTTCAGCCCTGAAATCTGGATTGATTCTTGTGACTGAGGCTGGCTCTGCCACTGATGATGTGAAAATCAGAGTGGGACAATCCCCTGTTTTCTTCCATTTCCACCATACCAAGGTAAATCACAGCATTGTTTAAAAAGTGAAATTTTCTTGTGAGTCTTCATAAATCTCAGCATGGAACAATGTCTAGAGCATTAAAATAATTGTACAGCACAAGCACTTGGGGTGATTTGATAAGGTGCTCTGATCCCTGAAGAGCAAAACTCTCTGCATTGATTTTAGCTGCTCTTGAATAAAAACCTCAGAAAAAGAGAGAGTCTGGGGAAGAATTCATATGGGATGTATCTACCATGCTGTATTTTAGAATCCACCTCAGTGGTCTGACTTGCACACGTTGTTCATAAACCCTGATAGCCACATGCTCTACATTTATAGTAGGATTGGTACCATATGGAGAAGATATAAAAGTGTGTGTTAAATGCTCGTCTGGTATTTCATAATAAAAAATGGAAAGCTTTTCCAGGTAGAGCAGGAGCAGCACTACCCAAGGGTCTCTTAGAATATCACTGCTTCTACTCCAGTCAGCACCTGGGTACCACTTTGATTAAAGTCCTTTATTTGGGTGGTTTTAGACTCATTTGAAGGCAAAAATTGGTAGGAACTCCAAGATTCCACTTAGTTTTTCCTTCTTTTGTTTTTCCTTACTAATGAGAATAATTGTATCAAATGTCTAATTTTAATTCATCTATTTTGACTTATATTCAATATCTAAAATTTGTGAGGTATTTACTGTAGGCTTTTAAAATTAATTTGGTGTCCCAAAAGTTTCTGATAGGAGTGAGGATAAGCACGATTAAAAAAGCTCCTAAAGAGGCAAATGATAATTTTTTTCAAGAAATAAGCTGCATACAGATCTCTTAAAGTCAATGCTGTTAGTTGTCTGAAAATTTGATTTAAAGATGTAAATTCAAAATTGTATTACAACCAGGAAAGCCTAGTTGCCAGTTATATAATTAATCCACTAGATCATGCTGCCACTTAGCTCTGCTATTAAGAAATGTGTGTCTATGTAGCCTCTCTGAAATGGGGCCTCCTGATGAGATAATGTATTAGGGAACAACGATGGGTTGTTATGTAATGAAACCAAACTCCTTATAATCTATGGCTGTGCTGGTTAAACAGGAAAAAGATGCTGTTCAGCCTATTCTTTTGAGAGGTGTTATTCTGTGCTTAGTCCCTCCTTTCAAAAACACTCCATAACAAAACTTTCCAGGATCCCTTTCCCAAGGTCAAAAGCCTACTGCATCTTTTGAGAACCTAGATAGGCAAAAAGCAGATTAAAAGGTTGAATTGCGGAGGAAAGAAAGCAGAGTTTGAAGCAGACAGGTATCTGAGGATGCAGATCTGTGCCTAATGAGATTTTCTGAAGTGCATAAGCAGGTTAGGGCAGGGGAGATGGATGCCTGACTTGGTTAGTTGTGGCTGAAAATCTCACTTGGCTCTATTAGCCCTTTTAGTCTTCTCAATAGTTCTGAAAAGCTGGCAAAGGGAACTGAAAATCTGTTTTCTCTGTTCTAGAAACCTGGCAAGCCCTGCGTGCCCTGGGTGTTGGGGAAGTTCCAGTGATTTCCAAAGGACAGATTTTGTTATCTGTGCTCTTGGTTTATGGGCAATGTGTTCCAGACTGTGCAGGCCATTACAAAAGCCAAGAATTTCTTTCTTTTGTGGACTTTTAAAGTAACTGCTCAATGTGGTGAACTTATTTGTGAGGCACATTGTGCTGCCCTATGAACTGATCTGCCAGCATGAGAAAATAAGGTGTGTTCTTTGGTCAGGAATGCTCAGCAATTGTGATACACAGAGTTTGCTTTCTCTTGATCAGCACCTCAGCAATTCACAGGGAGCCTTAAACCTGCACCTTTCCAAGCTGTTCTTGCCTTGGCTCCCACTCACTCGAGGCAGCAAAGGCAATTGTGTTCCCTTGTTTGCCTTCTCCAGTTCTGAGCTTGCTACCTTGTACAAATTAGTTTTTCTTATTTTTGCATATTACGGATTAAATTCTGTCTTTCATTCTTGGCACATCTTTGTGGTTGTCTCTATGTCCTTTTAGCTGAATCAGAACACCTTTTTTTTCTAAGTTTTTTCTATTTTTTTTATTTTTTCTGTTTTTTCCTGGTTTTTTATGTTTGGTTTTTTTGTTTGGTTTTTTCTGTTTTTTTCTGATTTTTCTGATTTCCCTATTTTTTCCAAATTTTCTTCTTTTTTTCCCCCTATGTTTTCTATTTTTAAAATTTTATTTTATTTTTTTTCTTTTTCTCTTATTCTACCTGTTAATAAGGCCAGGCACTGCAGGTCTGGGAGAACCAGCCATGGATATCCCTTTATAAAAGGGCGACATGAGTGCTCAATCACTCAAAATAAAAGCCACTAAATAGCCAACGAGAATGGGGAGATAATAAAAAATCACTTTTTTCTTGGCCTTTCTGTGAGTTTGCAAGTCAGCAAAATTAATGTAGCAGCAGCAGCAGAAGGCCCAGTGATAAGGAAAAGCTTCAAAACCCCCTTGCTGCTTTATTGTGCTCTGTTTCTCTAATTCCGAGGATGTGCTCCTCAATAAAATGTAAGTGATCAGAGCAGACACAGGGAAAGACACGGAGACTAATCCAGAGCTGACCCTGCTTTGTGCAGGATTTTCTGCCTGATTGGATTCCCAGTAAAGAGGACGAGAAAAAGAAACCATTTAGTAGCGATTCTTTTTAGAACATTTTGTGTGGTGGGGTGGAGATTGTTGAGGCAGTAACTCTGTAAAATTCAAATGGAAAAAAGGCAACAAACCACCAAACACAGAACAAGGCACTTGATTTGTTAGGACTGAATGCGATCATACAAATTCTGCTCAGTCCTAGCCTGAGATGGCAATCGTGTTACCATAGACGCAGAGGCCTGAAGCAAGAAGGTAACAGGAAGAACATCTCTGCTCTTTTACCCCAATTTTAAATCTAAACATGTGGCTTAAATAGGTCTTTGGTTGTTTATAATTAAATTCTCCTGAACAATACATGAGTTGGCCATTTCTCAACTGTCTGGGGCATCTGTTTTCCCATACTTCAAATACAAGAAAGATTTTTGTTGTGTGTTGGGTTTGGGGTTTTTTTGTTTGTGTATTTTTTCGACTTCCTGTACAACAAAAGTAGGAATGGATGCAAACTTATGATTGGATATGCCTTTTAGGTACAGCCAGCTGGAAAAAAACCTGCATGAACCCAATTTTGTCCTTACATACTCTCAGATAATCTTATGGAGCTTAAATTCTGCAGGTGCAGAGAAGAGACAAAACTGTTCTAAATTGTTCAGTGTGGAGCAGCTTTGTCCTCTAAGGAAACACTACATTAACAAACTTTAATCAAAAGAACCTGACCTCAGGGTTTTCTTTCAGTCTGTCTTGCAGTCAAGCTCTGTCCCTGCCGTTTGTCAGAGCTGATGTCAAAATATTTGATTTGCATGTTTTTTCATACCTCTTCCGGAACTTGAATTTTTTCAACACTTTAATAAATTGTGAATGCCTTTGGTAACATGAAAAACACCCCTGATCTTGTGTCACTGGACCATTTTCTATCCAAGGAGCTAAAACTCTTAAACTTTTGTTACACATGAACTCACCCTGGCTTGGTGGAACAGGCTCTTGGATTTTTGTTTTCATGCTGTTTTTCATAAACTTCTGGTGCTTGGAAACGAAGGCTGGTCATTCTTTTCTCAGTAATTTCAACATGTTTATCTTCGTTTTGCCAGTGAAATAGAGCTACACTTGCGGTCCATTTCACAATCATTTTGAGCTTCTGGTGTTAGATCTATGTGAGGAAAACCCAGACAGTTTTATTTAAAATGTTTCAGCAGTATTGCAGCCTGCTTTTTTTTTTTCTCCTGTGTTGAGAGTATAATATTTTCATTTATGATATGACTCACAAAATGTATGTTCTGAATGAGGCAGATCTGTCACCATTTGAGGAAAAGATGTCCAGCAGCAGCAGGATGCTACCACAGAGGTTTGGGTTTTCTTGTTTGGTTTTCTAAGTATCAGAAATGGTACAGCCATTGTATGGCACAAGCAAATCATTCTTCAAAGTTACTTTAAAGTTTCAAAGTACTTGACTTGGTGGATTTTTTTCTTCAATTTTTCTCTTTTTAAGTTTGTGCCGTTATTTGATCTGTTGCTTCAAAAAGTAAATTTTAGAATCTGAAGGGAAAATTTTTTTTTACTTTGTTCCATAATAGTGACAAACTGTAAGGGTTTGGGATGTACCTGCAACTGTTCACTCTACACAGCCAGGGTTACCAGTAGAAGGATTCAGAGTACATTATCAATGTTTCATATGGTTTCTTTTCTTCAGAATTCTCACTTTTCCATGTACAATTTTGTCACTTTTAGATAAAAAATCATTCAAAGCCTTGGGTTTTTTGGATCTTGTTTTGTTTGGGTTTTTTAAGGCAGTACAACACTTTTCAAAGACAGATTATATTCAGATAAACTTAGCAAGTCTTTTAGAAGAAATAAATGATGAGTGCAAAGAAGATACCAAAAGAGATGAGTGAGTATATTTAATACTGGCCTAGTTAGTTTAAGGACTTAAATATTGTTTATATAAACTCTTTGTGGCCCCATATACAATTAGTTCCTTTTTCACTGTGAATTCATAGAGGGATGTCTTTAGAAACACAAAAATGGAATCATTTCTTGTTTTCAGCAGAACTGGGGCAAAAAATAGATCACGGGAAGTTTTCATATCAGAAACTTCCTTAGGAGAAGGTGGTTGGGCCTGGTGTGATCTCTTTTATCTTCAGTTCCCCATTGCTTTTATTCCCCTGTTCATATCCATCATTGCTCCAGCTCTGGTTTGAAATTCCTCTTCATAACACAGAATTCCCCATGGTACATAAACATCAATATTTCTGTCTAGGAGACTGATCTATCACAGTTAGAGATGGGGTTTTTTCCCCATCACTTGAGTATCTTTCTGAACCAATAGTTTTCTGCTCATGTTTTGCATAATCTTTTAGTTCATTTGGAAGGGCTGTGAGCACTGCCACGATTTTGGTAAGCCATGGAGAAATACACTCATGTTGTTTCTGTGAAGCCTATTTTGCTTGCATGATGTTTGGAATACAGTCCAGCAAGTGAAATTTAGTGTGTGAATGGTGCAATAAGTATGGTTACTATCTGGTTTTGTGTCTTTCTCTTCTGAGCAGTATAATTCTTTTTCTGGCTATTTCTAGTTGTTCTCATAATCAGCTATTGTAGTGCATTGCATACAGTAGTGATTCTTTCCCTTGATTCACTGCTACAAGACATTATTTCACTACACTAATGATTGTTTGTGATGATTTTCCCCATCTTTTTCCCAAATCTTGAAATCTCTGCTAGCACACAAATGTCTATGCAATTCTTCTTTGTTTTTGCTGTATTAAAAAAATGGTACCTTAGAGTTTTGAGCTAACAGATGAGAATATGATTTAGGCAGTGTTTGTAGCTTAAAGGATTAGAAGAATTCCAAACAGTCCTGCCATGAAAGCTGTTAAGGGATACATAAACCAGTTTAGATAAAATAACAGCTCACTGCAGTCCTCCCACAAACCTCAAATGGAGCTCTTTTGGTAATTCAGAAATGTCTGGCCACTTTTTTGCCTCAATTTTTCCTGTTTTTCCTATCTCTTCACTTTGGGCAGAAGCATCAAGAAATCGCAATAAAGGCTCTTCTGCAGACTCGAGGGATTATGAAAAGTATCAGACATTGCAAATGCCCATCTGAACCTTCAAGGCATTTGCGCTTTGCCCATGACTAATTTCTGCCTGACTCTGGAGGCAGCAGCTCAGGATGACAGTTTTCCCATGGTAATGTACCTGAAGATGCTATTTTTTCACCAAAGAGGCTTTTAAGAAAGTTTCCTTCCCTCTTCCAGGACATCAGTTTCCAAAGCATTCCTTTGATTTGTCTACCACAATATGAAGGGAGGGGGGGAGGAAAAACTCCAACCCACAACCTCTGTAATTTCTTTTCTTTTGGCTTATCTGCTTGCTTAAAGTGATGCTGGGGATTGCTAATGCACAACACAGGGTCTGCCAGTTGCCCTTTTGCTGTTGATACAGCTCTTAATGTGCATTTAGAGTAAACAGGTAAAATGTCAGGCTAGCTGCAAAGAAAAGAGCAGCCAAGTCAGTTAATTTGATGAAGCACTGCAAGTGGAGTTCTGCCCTTAGCCATCCCTGACCCAGCTCCAGGGTAGGATTTTGGGTGGGAAAGGTGGCAGACTTCCCCTGGATGTGTTTAGTTGAAAACCAAATGGTAACAGCATCAAGGAGGTTGAAGTTACAGGCTTCTGCCATTGGCACCATGCTTGAAATCTCCAGAGAGCACACTGCCCAGCAAGAACTTGGGAAATTACCTCTTTCCAAGGAGTTTAGTGTGCTTTGACAGTAGGCTCTTTCATGATATTCTGAAGATCAGTACAGAAGTGCAGAAACTTGCAAGTAGAATAAATGTGGGGTTCCTGACTGATCAAAAACTAGCTGGGGAAGTTTTGAGGTTTGCTGTTGATGAGAACAAAAGTGCAGATAATTTCTTTTTTGGTTGTGGAACTGTATGCCTGTGCGAAAATGACAACTCTTGAAAATGAAATTTTTGTGTCTTCCAAGTGAGTACTATTTTCATCCAGCTTACATACAATTAGAAATGCATTTAGTTAGGAAAGGAGGAAATGGAGCTGTGAATTCTTTATTATTATTAATCTTGTTTGTCATTTCTCTTGCATCTGGGAAGCTTCTACTCCTAAAATATTCACAGCAGACAAAGAATGCTATCCCCATGTAGCCACAGCAATTCAGGATGCAGAATATTTTCAAAAGAGCACATTTGACTTTACAGCATGATAAAGAAGAATGGGTAGCTATTTTCAGAGACAGGCATACTTCATCCATCTCTGTCTGTTATTTAATTCTGAATCTCAAGAAATATAATCTGTGGTGCAAAACAAGACTTGGTTTCTGTAGGTTCATTAGTGAAGCACAGATCCACCCTCCCAGCCAATGTTTCAATCTGTATTTTAGTCTGACGTGTGCTTAAATCTCGTATTAATTGCCTGGTTTAAGACAAACTTCACCAGCATCCTAGGCAGATAAAAGGAAAGCCACCCAGCATGATATTTTACTTTTCTCCCAGAACTGAGCACACAGTTCCACATACCGGAGTACAAACCACTCTAAGTTGTCCCTGGGGTAGAGAGTACAAATGGTTGAGGTGAGGCTACACTGAAGGGTATTGAGGCATTGTGTTAAATCCTGTGTTCAGAGCACTTGTCTCTGCAACGTGGAACCTCTTTGACAAATCTGTTCTAGCACCAAATGCCTATTCCATGATTTTACTTGCAGTGTTTAGAAAAGCTTTTCCAAATAAATTGTGCAGCAAATACAAGGCAGAACAGAATATGGGCAGGTGCTGGAAGCACATCCTCAGTTTGCTTTTTCTGCTGGCTTCTTTATAAATCGCCTCTGTAACTTGTTGGGACTTTTCCTCTTTTGTTCTTGCTTCTCCTCAACTAGCTGGCTGGTTTGGCATCTTGTACTTGTGGGTATTTTTAGTACCTCTTGAAAAACTCAGGGACGGATTCCTGCTGCTGATCAGCCAAAGCTGTGTTCTCCAGTAGTTGCCATCAAAATATCTCCTCTCTGCTTCCTTGGCACTCTTTACTCATCTATTCTTTTTAATTCAATATCCATAATATTTATTTCCCAGCAAGCATTGCCTCTTTTGAGGGAAGGAGACATATGGATTCTAGCTGCTGCTCTGTATGTCTTTTGCTGAGACTCTTGACTTGCTGAGTAAATACCTGTCAGAAACCTTAGGGGTGTATTTCCATGGTGACTGCAACATGTTTACTGTAGTATCTGCCTTGTATTTTTGTGGTGTAAGTGATCCCTTTTCCTCTTTTCATGGCTTTTTGTGATACTGCAGGAATGTGCCTTACAGGAGTTCTGTCAAAATAGCAGTTCTTTGTATTTAATGCAATAGTTTGTTTTGGTTTTTTAAACTGAGGAATAACCTAAAAATGAGAGAGGAATTTTCTTCTGAACAAAGACTGTAGAGTTGGTTTTCTTTTTATTTATTTTTTTTTACCTACCCAGTACATCTCCTGATGCAGTAGCTGCCTTATATAGAAACCTGAGTTTGCTCACTCTAAACTCAAAGAAGATGTTCTTAGTTATTACTAGCTGTTTATTAGCAAGGGCAGTTTTCATGTCAAACTTGCAGGATCCTTTTTCCTGGCCCCTCTCAGGACATGTGCTGGGACTCTGGAGTGGCTGTGCAGTGCTCACTGCTGTGCTCCAGAGACATTTCCTGCTGAAGCTTTTGCTAAGATAAAAATGAGTTTGAAATGCACAAAAACAGGTAAAAGGCAAACCTGAAAGTGAGGAAGGATTGGGTTGAGCTCTCCTTACCTGTGTGGCTGCCCCTGCACCTGCCCAGCTCTCAGTCCCCAGCTCAGGTATCCTTTTACAACCGGGTCACACGAGGACAGCCTTTCACACAATTTCAGTGGGAGAGCTCTGCCACCTACATCCCTGAAACCAACATGTTCTCTTTATTTCTTTTTAACTCTTCTCGCTTTTGAGGGCCAGATTTCCGACCCCCAAAATACACGAGCTGGATTCCAACCAGATTTCTGAATTAGCAGCCTTTTCTGGGAAGCCCTAGAGGAGCCATGGGAACGTGGCTGTGTCTGAGAGCTCTCCCCAGCTCAGCTCACACAGACAGCACTGCAGACAAGGCGTGTGGCACTAGCAGGTGTTCCCCAGGTGCTGCTCAGCCTATTCAGCATTGTCCTGGAGAGTGGATTGTTTTAGATTTATTATGTCCCCTGTGCCTGTCCACTTCCACTGTTTCCTAATCACGTGGTAAAGATTAAGCAGTGTTATATTCCTTGCTTACTAGCCTGAAGCAGCCTGGAGCGTGTTTGTGGTGCATGTGCCCAAAACAGGAAAAGAAACAGATTTGAAATGCCTGCTGATGAAATCTGGGAGCTTTTAGGATATTGTGAAGAGAGGGGAAAATCGTGGCTCACTATAGTGGGGAAACAGAGGCACAGAGAAGCCAGGGCTGGTTGAGAGTTTCCATTCTCACTGACCTGATGCTTGCTGTACCATGTCCAGCTGCCATCGCAGTTTTATTATGTTTATCTCAAATCTAATACTGAAACCTTATTTATTCTCCTCTAGAAGCTTATTTCTTATCCATTTAAAACTTCCAGTGATGTCAGAGACTTGGACATGCAAGGAGTACAGCATGGAAGGGAGGCTGGCTTAGAGCTGCTCAATCCTTTCCTTCTTATTTGGTATAAATATATAAAGAAGGAATTTCTTGTGTGGAAAGACAAGGCTTTTGATTTTTCAGAAACAATCAAATGAAGCTTGGTAATATACCTAAGGTTTTGTTTTTTCTATCTGGCTAGGAAAAAAAGATACCAACTAATACATCTTACATTTTGACAGTGCCTTCCTTTAAACAGCAACTAATTTAAGTGAACTCTCAGTTAATTGGTTTAAAAATACGAAACCGCTCGAGTCGGGTGTGCAGTCAGCTTTTCATAGCACATCCCCAGTCAGTTACCATGGCACTGGGAGAGATTTTTGGTCTCCATGGCAACCCCAGGTCGGCTTGTCGCACCTTTTATCTCATGCAGACTGAAAGCAGCAGTGTGTGTGTGGTATCTGGAGTTAATATGTCAAGGAGGAGGCAGATACATTGCCAGAGAGGTGTTGGGTTTTTTGGGTTAGGTTGGGGGTTCCCCCCCCGCTTTAAACTTGGTAATTCTGTTAATTATTGCAATCAGGCTAACGGCAGGAGCAGGCAGTAAGGGGCAGGTGGAAGGGCACTGCCTGGTGGGTGCTTGGATAGGCTGGAGGGTCTGCAGCAGCCAGGAAATCTCCTCCTCTCTTTCCCTCCAGAAGAGCAGCCTGCAGAGCTGGAAAGCCACAGCTCCATGTGCCTTTTGGGACCCCTTTGCAGCTGCTTCTTCTGGGCAGCCCTTTGCCAAAGCTGCCATGAAGGGGTGATGCCTTTGGTCCCCTGTGCTCACTGTGTTCAGTCAGGCTGCTCAGCTTGCACACAACAGTTTGGGTGGGAAGGGACATTTTAAAGGCCATCTGCTTCAACCTCCCTGCCATGAGCAGGGACATCTTCAACTACACCAGGTTCCTCAAAGCCCCGTCCAGCCTGGCCTTGGACACTTCCAGGGGTTGGGCTTTGGGTGTGGCCAGGGCCAATGCTGGAAGGTGCCCTGGTGAGAAGCCGTCTCCAAAGCATCAGTCCCTCCTGCCTCTGGTGGCACCAGCTCCTGCAGGGTCTGCCACACAGTGCCATCGAGGTCCTCTCCTGCTGCCTGAGTGCAGCAAGGGCAGCAGGACAGCTCAGGGAAGGCTGTCATGGCCTTAAGGAATGGAGGAGAGAGAGAGCAGGCACTAATTGGCCTCTGGGAAATCATGCTCCAGGTCCACATTTCCTCAGATTGTTCACTGTGTAAATGTTGGGCAGCTTGTGGTTTCCTTTACCTTTCTGATCTGTGCAGGCTGTGCCATGTGCTCGGGTGGGATTTTCTTTGCTCGTGTGGGTTTTTTTTTGCTCATGTTTGCTTATCCCTGTTGAAGCTGTGGAGACTCCACCTTTAGGCCCAGTTATTACCATTAAAACTGGCCCTCTGCAGCTGGGACATCTGGGGCTGGAGGGGAAAGCTGCCTCCCTGACCCACCTCTGTTCATGCACTTGTCTTATCAAATCACACTGCAGGTGTTCAGGCCCTGCTTCTGGAAATCACCAAAGAGTTCCTGGAGCTGCAAAGAAAAAATATAACTCTGTCAGCCTGATGCTGAGAGCTGCTTGAAGTGGTGTGCTGTGCACTCACTGCTTGTTCTCCTTGGAACTGGAATGGCTGCAGAGAGTGGGCTGGGGAGGGAGATTCCAACAAAAGCAGGAATGAAGGCACTCATTTCTAATTCCAGGACAGATTGAAAAACCCTTTATGTTGATCTTTCCAGGGGTTCTGTGTGCTCTCAGGGCAGAGGGGCAGGTGTAACCAGGAGCTCAGCAGTGGGTGTGTGTGGTGTGAGGTGAAGCCTCTCTGGTTACACTGCTGACTAAAAATAGCCAATGCACAACCCATGTTCACTGGGATTTTGGAATGTTTGGTCTACCAGGAGCCTCCTTAATATTCCAATATGGATCTCTCCTGTTTTTAAAGCAGAAACATTACAAATAGCAGGAGCAAATAAGTTTTGCTTTCAATGATGGCTAGACCGTGTTCACATGAAACTGGCAGCCCAGAAAACCTTCAGTAGCTGACAGAAAAATGAGCATCACAATACATTTAAAATGCCCATACATTTTTCATGTATATTATTTTGCATTCACGCTGATGTCTGTATTAGGTTTGCATGTGGAGAAGAGGTAGAGAAAATCAGGAGTGATGTTAAGCCCAGAAAAAAGGAGGGGTTGGGGGGAAGGTGTTTTTAAGTTCTGGTTTTATTTCTCATTATCCTACTCTAATTTGATTGGTAGTAAATTAAACTAATTTCCCCAAGTCGAGTCTGTTTTGCCCGTGATGGTAATTGAATGATTTCTCCCTGTCCTTATCTCGACCCATGAGCCTTTTGTTATATTTTCTCTCCCCTGTCTGAGCTGGTGATGAAAAAGCCCTCAGGAGGCCCATAGATTTATGCAGGAGGTTTTTGTTAAACCTCATTTGGGTTACAGAGTTTTGTGCTCCCTTAATGTGGAAAGGAAAAACTTTCCCTCCAAAATCAAATCTTTTCTCAATTTTGTTTCTAGTTCACAACCAGTGGAATGAAAATCAAGGCATATGGAATATTTTCAGGCCTCAAAATAGATTTATATTTCATATGGACACAGGCTTTGGTTGAGTCTTATTTTATCATCTGTTCTTAACTTAATGATGAGACCAAGGAGCAAAGTTTGGATCCAGTTTTGGAGGAGGATTATGTGTTGCAATGAAGGCTGTATTTGTGATGGTGTTAAGCTCTCTGGCTAAATTTAGCAAGTCTGTTTTAAGATTCAGAATTGACATTTTTTTGTATAAAGAATTGATACATAAATCTGTATGCTTTTAAATATACAGATTTCATTTAGAAACCTGACAGCCAGAATTGAAAACACTTAGCAGTGACACGGAATTACTCTGTGAAATATCAGGGAGAAAAGGGAGAAGGCTTAGCAGAGATGGGAGCCAGATGCAGGAGCATGTTTTAGATGGATCCCAGGGTTAGTGGGGAGTGCTTCCTCTCTCACGTCTGCACTGGCTTTTTCTGCACTGGAGCTGAGCAGCTCTCCTGCAGCTCTCCCAGCAGGCAGCTGCCCTGCCAGCATCTCACTCCTGCTGCCTCCAGAAGGCAGAGCTGCAAGGATAAAGCTCCTGTTTACATTTCAAATGTTGCTCTGGCCAATACACTGAGAGACAGAAAAACACACATGTTGAATTTGTAATAACCCAACAGCTTTTCCAGTCGGTTCTATCATTGGATGCCTCCTTGTTTATTTTGCAGTGGCACATGTGTTTGAGAAAAACCTGTGATTGCTGAGAGGGGCAATTAGTTGCTCTGACAGTGGTGGTTTCAGTGCTTAAA
The DNA here is from genome assembly GCA_013400955.1 of Drymodes brunneopygia. Lineage (NCBI taxonomy): Eukaryota > Metazoa > Chordata > Aves > Passeriformes > Petroicidae > Drymodes > Drymodes brunneopygia. The sequence continues at coordinate 414,822 of VZTZ01002412.1, forward strand.
ACAAAGCTTAACAAGTGCATAACATCTCTGTACAGTGTTTTCAGGAATTGCTCTGTGGCAGCAGAGGGAAGGAACGAGCAAAGGCAGAGCATGTTCTGCCTTCTGCCTGACTTGAGATAAATGACAGTAATCACATAGACAGTAATCTGGCCTTTTCTGCTCTGCCCACCTGCTGCTGCTGCTGTCATGCTCTGCACTCTGCTGCCATCCTCCGTGACAGCAGCGCCTCCAGCTTGGCACTGCTGGCAATAATTAGGGCTGGCAATAATTAGGGGTGGCACAGCCCTGCAGCTGCTGGGGGTGTGGGCAGAGAGGGGGCACGGAGCTGGGCTGGAGCAAACCTAGCAGGGAATTAACTGAGCTCTCATGCCTGCAGCAGGGAGGGGTTTAGCTCCAGCCTGAGCTGAGGGCATGACAGGGAGGCTTTTCCATCTGGGGAATGGTCCCTCACACAGGGATCTGGGGCTCCTGCCTGATGGCAAGCTGAATGTGAGTCAGCAGTGGCCTGGCAGCCAGGGGGGCCAGCCCTCTCCTCTCCTCTCCTCTCCTCTCCTCTCCTCATCAGCTGGGCGAGGGAGGGATTGTCCCTCTCTGCTCTTGGATATTGTCTGCAGTTTGGGGTGCCAGTGTCAGAAAGACATTGGGCCATTAGGGAGTGTCCAAAGGAGGACAGCAAAGATGGGGGAGGGCCTCGAGGGGAAGCCGTGAGGAGAGGCTGAGGGCATTCGGTCTGTGCAGCCTGGAGGAGACTGGGGGAGACCTCACTGTGATCTTAAACATCCTCACAAGGGCAGGAGGAGGGGCAGGCACTGATCTCTTCTCCCTGGTGACAGTGACAGGACCCGGGGGAATGGCCTGGAGCTGCCAGGGGAGGTTCAGGTTGGCTATCAGGGAAAGGTTCTTCCCCCAGAGGGTGGCTGGGCACTGGACAGGGCAGAGGTCACAGCACAGCCTGACAGAGCTCAGTGAGCATTGAGACTGCTCTCGGGCACAGTGGCATTTTTTGGGCTGTCCTGTGCAGAGCCAGCAGCTGGCCTTGGTGATCCTGCTGGATCCCTTCCCATTTGGGACATTCTGTGGTTCCATCAAGTCCATGGCTGTGTTACAGGGAGAGAAGAGCCCATCATGAGCAGCCCAGCCATTGTCTGAAATGCAGATTGGCAGAAGAGAGCTCGGAGGGCAGGCCTTGGCATCTTTAAATCCAGTCATGATTCCTTAAAATTACCTGTGCCCTGTCCAAAGGGAGCCCTTCACAGAGCAATTGTCCAGGGCAGAAATCCTTCTGAAAGGGCAGGCACTGCCAGCCTTTGAGCAGAGCTTCAAACTCATCAATACATTCCAGCTGTAATTAATAAAGAAACACAAGTCTCTAAGTGTGGAGTAATTTTTTTTAAACTAACTGTTAGTAGGGAATTTAAGAACACAAACCCTGCTGGATGTAGCTAGTTGACAATGTGATTGGGGCATGGATAATGGGTAATGAATGAGCTGGTGAAGAGAGGAGGGTAAAGAGGAGCACCTGTAGGACATGGAGGTCTCCCCAGGCTCTGAGTTCACAGACTGAATATTGAAAGACATTTCTGAGAAATACAAATACATATGCTTGTTCTGAGGACATAATACATTGTTTTCTGTGTGTATAAATATATATGCATATATTTATTTTTATATATTTTTTAATATATGCTTATACTTATTTTATATATACACACTTTTACACATATTTAGTGTGAAATTGTACACTACCATGACAGTGCCCATTTGGGCTGATTGATTGAAGCAGATGTAACACAAAAGATTAATTTTCCAGAGTAGATAGTCTGGAACTGATCTTAAAATGTGAAATAAATAGGGACAGTTATACTTTTCAGTATGTTTATTGAAAGTTACTATTTGCAGGCTTCTGAGATGAAAGGTGCTGATGATTTATTTATCAGTGCCAGTGCCTTTTGTAGGCCTCTGTGGAGGGTGGTTTTGAGTCCTCCCATAGTTTCCATTGCTCACTTTGGACTTGCTTTAATCAGTCCTTGTCTGCTGTCCAGAAATGAGCACCCAGACCTGAGGCCTTCCAGTTGTTCAATAGAATGGAAAGATAATTTTGCATGTTAATTTTTCTTGTCAGTATTTCAATATCAGTTATGATTATTGTTTGTATATTGTGGAGTAATCTCTAAAACAGTGTTCCTACCAGTTTAAACCTTTTTTCATCTAAGTCTCGTTTTTCTACATTTGCAGCACATAAGAACACCTTACATACATTACTGAAGTCGAGTTGTAAATCTCTTGTCTTTTCTCTCTGTGTTACCACGTCCTAGAAAGAAATTAGATTGGTGTGAGATGATTTTTTCCACAACAAATCTCTGCTGGATTTTAATAATTACCTCCCATTATTATGAGTTACAAATATCTCATCATTTGTTCCAGAAGTTAAACTGGCTGTTTCTAATTCACTTAATTCTCCTTCAGTGTCTTTTAATAAATGAAAAGCTAGAGAATGGGTAAGGTTTTAGCCATCACATCTACCTGTCTTCATGAGTTATCAAAATAACTGCTAAAAGCTCTAGATCTCATCAGTCAAACCTTTAGGTTTGGTCTGGAATGGAGCTCATTAGAGCTGGGCAATTTGAAAACAATTGCATTTAACTAATAGTTGTTAATTGGGGGAGGTTTTTTCCATTCAAAGACTTAGCTCTTGCTCTTTTGTGGCTGGAATCAGAGCTGATACCATCTGATGAAAGCTTGTCTTTTGTGACGATCAACACACAAAAAAGCATTAACAACTCGACCTTTTTGACCTCATCCATCAGTGACTTTCATGCTCAGTTTCACAGCAGAATACTCTGGAGCCTTCCTTTATTGCTCATGCCTTCACTTTAATGTTTCTTGCTGGTTACATCCAACCTTGCACCCTGCACACTGTCAGTGAGTGACACTCTGTGTTTTTATGTAATCTTGTTGGGCTTTGGTACATTTTCGTGGTGATCTGATTTTGTTCTCACTGCTGCTTTGCTTCCTTCTCGTGCTTCAGGTCAGGGAGGAGCTCATGGTCCAGTCACAGTCACTGTGCCACTTGCTGTGCTCCATCATGGAGCAGCTGGCACATGAGGCCATAAGAATTGTTTCGTTCAAGAGCTTCCATCTCTCCTTAATGCCTTTTTTCCTCAG
>VZTZ01002412.1:418202-524033 GCA_013400955.1 Drymodes brunneopygia
GTCCAGGGCAGAAATCCTTCTGAAAGGGCAGGCACTGCCAGCCTTTGAGCAGAGCTTCAAACTCATCAATACATTCCAGCTGTAATTAATAAAGAAACACAAGTCTCTAAGTGTGGAGTAATTTTTTTTAAACTAACTGTTAGTAGGGAATTTAAGAACACAAACCCTGCTGGATGTAGCTAGTTGACAATGTGATTGGGGCATGGATAATGGGTAATGAATGAGCTGGTGAAGAGAGGAGGGTAAAGAGGAGCACCTGTAGGACATGGAGGTCTCCCCAGGCTCTGAGTTCACAGACTGAATATTGAAAGACATTTCTGAGAAATACAAATACATATGCTTGTTCTGAGGACATAATACATTGTTTTCTGTGTGTATAAATATATATGCATATATTTATTTTTATATATTTTTTAATATATGCTTATACTTATTTTATATATACACACTTTTACACATATTTAGTGTGAAATTGTACACTACCATGACAGTGCCCATTTGGGCTGATTGATTGAAGCAGATGTAACACAAAAGATTAATTTTCCAGAGTAGATAGTCTGGAACTGATCTTAAAATGTGAAATAAATAGGGACAGTTATACTTTTCAGTATGTTTATTGAAAGTTACTATTTGCAGGCTTCTGAGATGAAAGGTGCTGATGATTTATTTATCAGTGCCAGTGCCTTTTGTAGGCCTCTGTGGAGGGTGGTTTTGAGTCCTCCCATAGTTTCCATTGCTCACTTTGGACTTGCTTTAATCAGTCCTTGTCTGCTGTCCAGAAATGAGCACCCAGACCTGAGGCCTTCCAGTTGTTCAATAGAATGGAAAGATAATTTTGCATGTTAATTTTTCTTGTCAGTATTTCAATATCAGTTATGATTATTGTTTGTATATTGTGGAGTAATCTCTAAAACAGTGTTCCTACCAGTTTAAACCTTTTTTCATCTAAGTCTCGTTTTTCTACATTTGCAGCACATAAGAACACCTTACATACATTACTGAAGTCGAGTTGTAAATCTCTTGTCTTTTCTCTCTGTGTTACCACGTCCTAGAAAGAAATTAGATTGGTGTGAGATGATTTTTTCCACAACAAATCTCTGCTGGATTTTAATAATTACCTCCCATTATTATGAGTTACAAATATCTCATCATTTGTTCCAGAAGTTAAACTGGCTGTTTCTAATTCACTTAATTCTCCTTCAGTGTCTTTTAATAAATGAAAAGCTAGAGAATGGGTAAGGTTTTAGCCATCACATCTACCTGTCTTCATGAGTTATCAAAATAACTGCTAAAAGCTCTAGATCTCATCAGTCAAACCTTTAGGTTTGGTCTGGAATGGAGCTCATTAGAGCTGGGCAATTTGAAAACAATTGCATTTAACTAATAGTTGTTAATTGGGGGAGGTTTTTTCCATTCAAAGACTTAGCTCTTGCTCTTTTGTGGCTGGAATCAGAGCTGATACCATCTGATGAAAGCTTGTCTTTTGTGACGATCAACACACAAAAAAGCATTAACAACTCGACCTTTTTGACCTCATCCATCAGTGACTTTCATGCTCAGTTTCACAGCAGAATACTCTGGAGCCTTCCTTTATTGCTCATGCCTTCACTTTAATGTTTCTTGCTGGTTACATCCAACCTTGCACCCTGCACACTGTCAGTGAGTGACACTCTGTGTTTTTATGTAATCTTGTTGGGCTTTGGTACATTTTCGTGGTGATCTGATTTTGTTCTCACTGCTGCTTTGCTTCCTTCTCGTGCTTCAGGTCAGGGAGGAGCTCATGATCCAGTCACAGTCACTGTGCCACTTGCTGTGCTCCATCATGGAGCAGCTGGCACATGAGGCCATAAGAATTGTTTCGTTCAAGAGCTTCCATCTCTCCTTAATGCCTTTTTTCCTCAGACCATCCTCTGAAGACCTTTCCTGGCAATCCTCTGGTAATGCTGACGTGAACTCCTTTGAGATCTGTTCATTTGACTTTCCTCTTGTGCTGCCTTCCTAGTCTAAGTTGTTAGGAGTGGAAAAAGGACAAACTCTGAATAATTGTATCTTTTCCCTGTAAGTAGTGCCACCAGATTTTTTCTCAGCCCAGATGTTACACACAGGAGGGCATTCATTCACATCACCTCCCTTTCTCAGGCGCCCAGGTTCACAGGTTAACCTCTGTCAGCTCTTGGAATAGCTGATGGGGAGTCATGGGATGTGTGTTTGTGTTAGCAGTGTGGATTCACAGGCCACCCCAACTCTTGCTTTTAGTTACAGTCTAGCTGAACACCCAATTTAGGCTTTTCATTTTGGTGCTCAGAGTTTGGTACTTTTCCACGTGATGCCATTCTTTGTTCCCTCCCCGGGTCCATTTCAGCTTTATGCTGCATTGAAATGTCTCTTTAGGACAGAAATGGAGGACCTGAAGGCAAGAAATGTGATCTGGGAAGTCACAATGCACTGTACCATTTTCTGCTTTCTGGCTGACAAATTATTGTGTCTTCAGAGTGCTCTGGCATGCAGTGCAATTTGTCCATGCAGCAGTGATGATAAGTTGTTCTGAGCTAATAATCAGGACCCCTTTGTTTAGACTCCTCAGCCTTTTAGGGAAGACTTTAAAAAGAGTTCTTATCTCTTTGTCAGTTTTTATTCTTGTTTTATCATAAATGGTGAAAGCTCTTAGCCTTGAGAGTGATCGCGTTAAGAGGCAATTTAGAAGACAAATAATCAGCCCTGTTTGCATTGACAGACTGTCCTCTGCATCTCCAGAAAACACTTCATGGAATGTTGCAAAATGCCTGGAAAAGGAAAGCTGCCTTTCCTGTCGTACATCTGAGAGCTTTGTGCCACCAAAAAGCAGCACCTCTGGCTTTGCTCTGGAGCTCTCTCAGCCTTTCAGCCTCAGTGAACAATTTCACACTCTGTTTGTACCCTGTACCTTCCACCTTGCAGTCAGGAAACCACCCAGAACAGGATTCCAGCCTATCCTGTCTCCCATTCTCCATCCGCTATGAGTTCCTCACCATATAAAAAAGGTTTCTTTCCATTTAAAAACTGGCTGGCAGGATCACAGGAGCTGCATAATTGCCTTGCAGAAAAACACTGAAGAGAATTAACTGAGCTCTTCAGCTTTAGACTTGCATTATTAGCTACTTAAATTTGATTATTTGCACCAAAACTATTAATGGGTAGCCTCTCATTCTTGATGGACTGAGGCAGTTTTCTCATGACAGATGGGAGCAGGAATTGTTCCACAGCAAAATCAGAGGCTGAAGGTTGGTTGTCTTCTCTGGAATACCTGTAGTAATAAAATGCTTTCCTTTTCTCAGTATGATCTGTACCTCAGCACTGCCATCTTCCACTGCAAAATTTAAGGCTCTCTTATTGATGTTTTAATTCAATTTAAGAGTTTTCTTGACTTTGTTTAATGGTAGAGATGTTTGTGCATCAAGATTCTCTTGTTCTTGCTTTGGGGATTTGCTCCATCGTGTTAGTCCAGCTTCATTACTGTTTCAAGATCAGTTTTAAGTAATCAAATTAATGTTGATGCAATAGAACATCTCACCTACCTAGAACGTTTAAAGAGGTTTTGCAGCTGATTTCAGTGAAAGTACCCACTCCATTTATCGGGAGAGGCCAATTCAGCAAAGGCTTTTTTTTGCCCGATAGTTTTTTTCTATTTCAACAAGGTATGGCCCAGTGAGATTGGTGACTCCAGCTCTGAGACATTACAGCATGTACTGTACTCCTAGAGAGGCCATGGAGCTAGTCATTAATATTGCCATGAAAATGATATTTTTAAAGCAAGTGGATTCATCAAAACTGAACCAGTTCACGTCACAAGTTAGTTTTGATTAATTTTTCAAGACAAATATTTTTGGGAAAGTGAAAATTTTCCAAATTTGCAATGCATCTATTTTGACCTTTTTTAGATTTAAAAATAGTTCTTTTTCATTTCAAGATGACCTTTCCTTTCAAAAGCTAAGCTAATTATCATTAAAAACTTTTCAAAACTAAAAAGTTTAATATTTAATCATTTAGGCAACCTGTATGGATTTTTTTTTCCTTCTTATGGGACAGAAAATTCCATTTCTGCACAGCCATGGATGTTACCTGCCACTGACTGGCGTGGGAGCTAAAAGCCTAAATCAAAGCATAATACAGGGTTCAGTGGGGGGTTTCATGGGAAGAAGTTTTCAGTCTTTTTCCATTCAATTACATAATCTGGGAAAAAAGAACAAGTTGCCACATAAGAAGATAATTATTTAGCCTTTTCATAGTTGTATTTATAGTTGTGGATCAGCCACCCTTTTAACACAGATACCAACTTGTTCAGAAACAAACCTGACCCCTAAATTGGGAATTATGCTTGCCATAACTGCAGCACCTGCATTCAAAAACCTTTTTACTCCTCTTCCCCCTTTCTTCTGAGGTTTTCATGTGTGTTTTGTGAGTGCTCATGGACTGAAGTGCTATAGTATTATATTGATGCTTTGAACAATTCCTATGGGAGATCCAAAAGAAGATCTTGTATTCTGCAAAGTAAGTAAGTATCAGAAAGATGTGCAAGTGTTTATTGCAGAAAGAGCTTTTCTAAATGAACTCAGCTATCTAACAGCAAATACCACAGCTGTTTTTGTTAGGCTCTCCAAAATCTTATATTTCTCAAGTCACATCTGCCCGGGCAAGGAGGGACTGGAGTTTTCCAAAACACTCTGTCTAGAAAATATAAAACTTGTTTAGCCCATCAAACCATTCAAGTCTTGTATTTTCCCACCAGGGTATGGTACCCACGTTTTTTTTAAACATATTTTTTTGCTCTTAGTGGTGATCCCACCACTTAGAGCCTCTCTTTCTTGATACAGAAGCTGTAAATTCCTGATAACTGAAGCTGTAAATTCTGCAATACTTGGCAGGTAGAGTTCACTGTCAACTGATCCTCCTTGTAGCGTGCAATTCATTTACCTTCTCCCTTCAGGATCAATGCTGACCACTTATTCCCTGCCTTCAGGCCTGATATTTTCTGCCTCTTGCCTCTTTATGCTCTTTTCTGTAGCTTTGCTTATGATGTGTGTGGGAATTCACAAGGGGGATTTTGAGTGGCACATAACTGAAGGGCAGAGATTCTCATAATATCTGTGCATTCTTCACTGCATTGATTTGGTCTCCTCCTGCACAAACCACCCAGACTCCTCCTTTCTCAGCAGGTTTCTTAGCTCCATGAGGCCTCTGAGCACTGAACTCAGGTCCAGGTCTGCTCAAGAGTCTGTTTGTTTTTTGCATCTCAGTCTCTGTGACATGTAAGATAAAGGCCAAATTTCTGACCCCTTGGTCTCCCTGTGTGCATGTTCACCCCTATTCATGTCCCAGCATTCTGCCACAGCTTGTGGAAAGCTTCTTTTGGCCACGTCTTCAAGAAAGCATTGAGGTTTAAAGAGTTTTCCTTGACTGGGTGGTACACAATGGTATGAGGAACTACTCTGGTGTGCTGAAGCATCCCATGGATCACAAATTGCAGAATTAATAATCTCTACATGGGTAGTTAAGGTGGCAGATTCTACTAGGCATTAAGCCTGAAGCTAAAAGTGATAATAATTTCAAATCTGTGTTTTGGAGGATGCTGGGAGTAAGAGAAAGGGATGGGGGATGCTGAGGAGTGACAGTAAAGGTCAAAGCTTGTAAAGAAAAAAGGGTGCAGAGGAAGAGGAGAAGGCAGCTGCTGTGAAGTTCCTCTTTCAGCAACATAGTTAGAACTCATGGATAGAGATTCCACCTTCTTGTTCCCTCACCCATGCCAGACAAGCCTGACTTAGGGAGTTTAGTCTGCATTTTCTTATCAGCTGTAGTACATTTGCACTGATCTTCTAAAATAAGGACAAAATCAATGTCAGGTAACAACAGGACACACCAGGATTCTAAGTCAGTGTTTACTGTTCTGCATTTTTTGCACGTGGATGTCACTGAGGTTTAAACTGTCCCCCCAGCTCCTCTTCATTCCCCAGCCTGCACTGATAACCTTGACATACTTGTTATATAAGGAAGATGAAGTCACGTACTCTGTCTTTTCCCTCTCTAATCCTTGCCAGTTGTTCCATTTAGGTCTCCCTGCAATGTCCCATGAGATGTTCTATACACTGAGGATCTTTGTGATGGGGCAGACACAACAGCAGATGAAGCCTTGATAACATTAAAGGAGCTATGGAAGTTTTTGGGACGCTTGGGGAAGGCAGAGCAAAAGTAGTGCTTAAAGAAGGGCTATGAAATAATCCAGTAAAAGTACATTATATCTTATTGGGGAAGATACTCATTCTGAGTCATGTGGCAGATGATTTAGGAAAATAGGTAGAGGAGGACCTGCTGCAGTTACACATCTTAATGCACAACTGTCCATCAACAGTGCTACCTGGGACAAATTCCTGCATTCTCCAGGGGGTCACACAACTTTTCATGTCCTGAAGTCATTTAATCACATTTTTATTTCCAAGAGACATGAGATGATTTTAGTGGCAAGAGCCTGGCGCTGAAAAACTCAGGTGCCAGGTTTGCAATTAGTTGACTTGGTGTTCCAGGATAAGACATCTAACTTCCCTGAGCCTGTGTTTAACCATCCATAAATGAGAATAATTCCTGCACATCTTCCAGGCTGCTGAAATGTTTAATTAATTAGTGTTTCAAAACTATTCTGGATGATGCAGATAGGAGGCACAGCAAGGTGCTGCTATTATTTCTTAACACTGCATATACCTTCCTTCTATTTTATTTGTAACTGTAAAAAAAATCCCTTTGCTGCAAGCTACTGAAGGTGTTTTATTCTATCACCCTATGCTGGCCTTCCAGCCAGAAAAAAAGATCTGAGCCAGACATTGAAACGTTTACAGACACTTTTTGGTAATTGCTGCAGTTAATAGAAACTCCAGTTGCTTTAAGAGAAGTTTCAGTTTATGGCTGTGCTTGAATTTAACGTGCCATGAAACCATTCTGACATGCACAGAGCCTGAAGCTTTTGCTGCTCAAACCTTTCTCCACGAAGCTGAGAATCTTAATGAGAAATGAAGGCCCTGAGCTCAGGATCTCACACCAGGCTGTTGCTGTAAACAGAGCAGAAAATGCCCCCCGAGGTGAGAAATTCTCTTTAAAAGATTACTCTGCTGTGGAGATGGGGCAATGCCAGAGCTGCCACAAGTGACCAAATCATTTGGAGCCAGGGAGGTGTTTTGGCAGCCACTGTGTGACAGGGAAGGAAAACCCCCCAGCACTTTGGAATATTTCTGCAGCAGTGCTCAGGCCACGAGGAGAGCACCAAAGCTCCTCCACTGCTGGAGCTTCTCTTTCCTGACAGTTTATTTCATTCTTGCACCCACCAGCCCCTTTTTCCCTCCAAAGTACACACTGATGGCTGTTGGATGTATTGGTTAAACAGCATTTTGCAGGAGAAAGACAGATCAGAGTTAACTCTGGTGCCCTTTTGGTATCAGGGAATATTTGGGATTAAGGTGTGGCCTCCATTTCCCAGCCTGGGCAGCTGCACAGCCCTGTCCTTCCTGTGCCTTGTGAGCAGGCAGGTGAGCCCTGCCACCTCCACCACACACTCAGAGCAGCCAAGCTGCACTCAGCCAAGGTCTATTTCTGGTTTTTGGGTTATTTACACAGAGAGATTCAGTGCAATGCAGCAAATTTAGCCTGAATTCTTGGTTTGTTAAACTCCTTCACAAAGCTGGCTCTGGTGCACATAGGCCATTTTTAGAGGGGTGGCTGCCACCAACCAGGCTGAGTTACCTATCCCAAAAAACACCCACTCCCTGTTTTCCAGAGGGAGATGTGAGCTTTTCAGACTAAGGAGGAACAGGCTCAGATGCAAAAGGCTGGTTTATAATAACCTCTGTTACTCTGCACAATATCATCTTGAAATAGATCTACGTAGTGATATTGTGGAATTAAAAATTCATATATAGTTAGAACGTGTCATTTCTCAAGGCAGTAGCAAAAAGTGTGGCCTAGGTGCAGATCTGATTGGTGCTAATTTAATGAGGGTGCAGAATGTCTAACTTACCCCTGCTGCTTTGCATCAGAAACATTGGGGATGATTCTGGTTTTGCTAAATGAAAATGTTTAACAAAATATACACACATTTATATATAAAAATACACACAATTATGAACACACATAAATACATAATTTAACATATACTAAATACATATGAAAGATCTGAGGAGAGACAATTATTTCATATTTGTGTTGCTGTTGCCAAAACTGAATGAACACAGTAAATTAAACAATGCTCTCTGATCATTGTTGTAATCAAATTGAGTGTAAATATTTTGGCAGAGGCTCTGATTTCTGTCAGCAATTATTAGTAAAAATATATCTGCTCTTTGACTGAAAAGCAATTTTCATGTGTGTCACCAAATGTAGCCACCTCAGGGCATGTTTTCAGTGTTAGGTGTGTTTGTGCAGTACATCAACTGTAGAAGTCCCAGAGTGTTTAATAAATGATTGTGAATTTTTTAACAGCTGCTTGAATCTTTGTACCTGCCCTACCTGGTCACTTGATGTGGAAAAGTCCTCCTTGTTCCGTAATCTTTATAATTTTGTGCTCTGCAGTGTAGGTGTGGGAGAAGAGAGAGCCATACGTGGTTGTGTCTGTCTGGAAAAGGATTTGCAGTCTATTCTGATTGCTTATTTTGGGGATTTATTTGTCCCATACACTCATGTGCTGTTTGCTTAGAATGCAGATGGCACAAGTGACAGAAAAAGTGCCCACTGACATTTTGGCTGATAAAAATTAAAATTTATTAGTGGTGACCTGCAGCCAGAAACTGTCCCTGTACCTGGGGCCTTGCTCTCCCATTTTATCACATTGCCTGAATTTCCTCAGACTGGCCTTGACTGCTTTCAGTATTTGGGTGGTTTAATTCAGCTGACCATAACATATAATCTCCTCTTCTATCCTCCTTGGCTCTCTCAGTTGCTTGTCAGAGCAAGAGATCTCATCAAAGACATTTGAATTCTGGTTGTCTGGTATAGCTGGCTTATTGCAAATGGAAAAAAAAGGACCCCCCAAAATGTTTGCAGCTATTTTTGACAAATGTGTTGCAGAAATAAATTCAAATCCCTCTGTTTTTGTAAGTTATTTCTTGGCCACAAGGAAAGTTTACATTTAGACAGTCAGTATTCCCACAGGCTGTGGAGTCATTGGTAACATCTTTATCTTTCTGAGGAGTGTAAGGAATAAATCCAGTAAATCAGATTACCTATTAGTTGGGTGGAAGATTGGCTTTACACCAATTTACACCAGGTTTTTTTCACCCTTCCTCTCATAAAGGGAGAAGGGGGTTTGGAAGGTGGTAACTTTGAATACCTGAGAAAAGGGTCAAGAAAAAGGTCAAGACTCACTTCCAGATTTCTCCTGAACAGGGCGGGTTGGGTGGCTCAGAAATGGAACTTGGCTATCAGGAATTATCTCCTGTCAAGACCTTCTGGTAGCAGGACATTCTCCTGGATTTAGTGACACTGAGTGACAATTTGCCATAAATTCCACCCATCGAGAGGATCCTTTTAGCCTCATTACAAGATGTGAGAGAAGTTGCAGAAATACCTTTGGAGGATCTCTGAGTTTATATGTGCTACAGTTTCAGGGAGTTGGCAGGGGGCTGGTCTGTCAAGAAACCTCTAAGAGAGTAACATGACAACCAAAGTGGAAAGAAAATGCCCTTTTTCTGTTCAGCAATGCAAGTTTCTCAGCAGATGTGGCAGAGCTGGGCCATAACTGGAGCTGGAAAGTTGCAGCAGTCTTTACAGGCAGAGCATTTCTGTTTTGCCAGGTTTTGTGATGTGAACAAGTGTGGAATGGACATTGTAAACAGTATTAGTAGGATATCTCCAAGAGCAAATAAACCAAACAATTTGACCATCCATCATTTACTGATGGAACTGGAGGAGTGCTGGTAATTTGGAATGCTGCATGGAGAAACCCCTGAGCTCTGAAAACCTTTGTCAGCAGCAAACACGTGGCAGATGCCACATTGTTTGTTATTGGTGACACCTTCAGAAAGCAGAGAAGAGCAAACAGATTTTTCCTGTACCAGTGGGACCCACAGAGCATGTTTGACACATGTGAGAAGAGAAAGGAGTGCTCTTCATGTGCCATCACAGAGAAATGCTGACAGGAGCAGGGGGGAGTCTGTAAGGAAGGAGAAATGGAGGGGAGCACATGAGCCTGGGCTCTGGACAGGAAGAAGTAGAAGAATTGTAAGGTAATTACAATTAAAGGAAAGGGAACTTTTGGGTTAAAGCTGTGACAGAACAAATCAGAAGAGAATAAGTGGTTGGAAAGATCAAATGTAGGATGAAAAGTGCACCGTGGAAAACAGAAATGTTGGGGAATCCTCAATTATTTTTGACACATGAAAGGTGTCCTTGCTTGTGTAAGACCTGATTTCCAGGGTATCCTGAAAGGGCTGAGCAGTCAGGGTTTGGTTTGGAAACCTTTCTGCTTTGACTGAGCTTAGCCCATCCTCTGGGCCCTGAAACACAGGCTTGCTGCTTGTAACCTGTGCAGTCACATGGCAGCACCACCACTGGCACTCTGCATGAAAAAATACATGGTTTGGTGGCAGGCTTAAGCTGGATGTCTTGGCTTAGTTGAAAGGAAGGAAATCTAACAAGCTAAAGTAAGATACTTCTGTGTGCAACATGCAATTCAACCTGCCTTGCAGTGGCCAAATAGCTTAGAAGATTGGACTTGTATTTGAATGAAAGTGGTGATTAGTCTGGTTTGCATAAAAGTATAAATGTCAGCTCCCTGTGTTTTAAGGAACTTGTGGCTGGCATCAGAAAGGAATCGTGCATGTAGCTGGTTTATGTTACCAAGATCTTCAAGGCTTTGTGGAGGTCAAGGTGATTAGATTTAGATTTTTCTATAGCTCTTTTCTGGTTTTTGCATAGGGAGTAGCTGACCTGGTTGCTAGAGTGTTTCTGTCTGTATTAGTTATTCTGGGGAAAGGAAAACTTACAGCAAAATTTGGGAATAATCACTGAAACCGAGTCTCTTAGTCCTGCAGTCAAACCACGGAGTAATCCCTTTTATGGGCTGCTCAAACCCCATTTTACAACAGCCCTCTCTTACTTCAGAGGCTGTTCTGGGACCTCCATTCTTTTCTGCTTGGAAATATTTTTCTCATTCCTGTTGGAGACCATAGGCATGAGCTGGTTCTTGAGCCACAAAGTGCTTTTGGTTAAAAAGATCTTTTCTCTCCCTGGTACAGGCCATGATTTGTGTCGAGGCAGCAATGCCATGCCCATGGGGTGATGTTATTCCTGGCCAGGCTCAGGTGAAGGGATCACACAGCAAACCTGCCCTGGCACGAGTGGGAATCCATTCTCTTACAAGAGAAAATGATGCAGCCCCGTGTTTTGGAACTGTTAAAGGATTGGAGGTGGTACAAGTCTGAGTGTTGATCAAGGCTGTGTTTATTCCTCTCCTGTAATCAGAAGGGATGAGTCCCTCTGTGCAAACCCAGCCTGGGGCCTGGCAGCAGCTCCAGGGAGAGAAGGAATTTCTGAAGGAATAACATCACTTTGCTCATCTGGCTGGATCCAAAACACTTTGTGTTGGTGAAAGGATCCATGAACTCCACAGGGAGATTTTGTGTCCACTCCTGAGGTGGAGCCTCTGCCCTGTGGTGGGATGCAGCTGTTTCTTAGCAGAACTTTTTATTGAAAACAAAGGAGGTGAAGATCAAAATCACTTAAAACTGCAGAGTAGCCCGAGATGTGTTGGAGAAGGTGCTGGGGTACCTGCTTTGGCACTGAGGCCTGGAGGTTTTTCCTATTTTTGTCATTTTTTCTGTTAATTTTGCACTCCCTCAATCATGTCTGTCATTCCTGGTGGAGCAGGAAAAAGCCTTAATGGCAGGGCTGGGCCTGCTTTCCTTTCCTTTTGATTAATTTAGGCTTTTTGATTAAATGACAGCTTTCATCACTTTCAGCAGTCACTTTGTGACAAGGCAATTTATAGATGCATTGGCATTATATGATTAGGACAAGTAAATAACAAATGAGAGTGGTGATTTATTTTGATATTTAAACAGATCCTCCTCCAAAATCAAAGTTCATGCTGTTTTCACACACAGAAATATGTTTTATTTGTTTGCTGAGCAATTTAATACTTGGTGCACCTTTCAAGATAACTGCTGCCATGCAGCACTGAACAAAAGACAAAATATTCAATATCCCTGTGAAATTTGGTCTGCATTTCTGCAAAACCTGAGCTAACTAGATAAAAAGGAAAAAAGGTTAGAGTTCAAACAGCTCTTTTGGTGTTTCCATCTGACACCGAATCTGCTGATAATTAAATGTCATGCTCTGGTTAATCAACAGCAGTTTATCTCCAGCTACCAGTGTGACCACCTGGAACTCGGGGTTCCCAGCCTCTCACTGGGCATCTCAACCCAACTGTGCAGAGACAGATAAATGCTGGTGAGGGACACAACTGCTGCAGTTGGACAGACATCTTCTGCAAGTATTTCCCTTCTCCAAAAGTAATTTCAGCAAGCTTGAAATACTTGGAAGATGTGTGTTGAATTAGACAAAACAAATAAAACACGGGAAGATCAGAGGCAGAACATCCTGCCATTTCCCTTCCAGATTTTTGGTACAGAATGTTTTGATGCTTCATCATGAAATATTTGCTTTTGCATTTAGAAGCTCATGAAGTCGTCAAGGCTGAAGGTAAAACATGTTCACCTGCCTAAGAACTTGCCGCCTTCTCAGGGAATATTTTGAGTGGATCCTGCCTGTCCTTACTGAAGCAACTCCCTCAAGTGTGGGATTTCTTTGCCCTCTGACACTTTTTTTTTTTGCATTTTCAGGGGCAAATGTTGGAGCAGTGTTGTTCTCACTTTGCCATTGTCTGGAAGAACAATTCTTGGGTCTTCTCTTGCCTCATGAGAGACTCTGCAGGAGTGCAAATTTTCTGCTCTCACTTTTGTTTTACATGTGGCACTAATTACCTTGGTTTTGAAAAAGGCTGACTGCTCTATTAGTCTTCTGCTGGTTTATTTGTGTCAAGCCTTCAAGGATGAGAGAAGAAGCAGGTTTCCCTATTTAATGTAATAAATGGGTGTAAATTTGGACAAGGGCTCAAATAGAAATAAAAGGTTAATGGCAGACTACTACCAATAAAAAAAAGGCAGTTTTTAGGGGGGTTTTAAATGTACTAGAGTAGAAGATTGAAATATCATGAAAGGGCTAAGATATCACACCCAGACTGCTGTACATGTTTGCCTGCAGTTGTCTACAAAGGTCACCCAAACTGTCATGCAAAGATCCAGGGTTCCAGGGTATTTCTGCTGATTCATGGATTAGATTGATTTCTCTGAAATTTCTCCAGATCCCTGCTAATGATAAATTCTTTCTTAAAAGCATTCTTTTCTTCCTAGTTAGCTCTGATATGAGACTCTCTGGCAGACAGAGCCCACATGACATTTTAGCCCTTGTTTGGATTGTCCTGATGTGGCTCCTGTCCAGTCTGGTTAATGATCTGCCCTTGATTTGCAGCTATGGAAGTGGGCAGCAGAATTCCTCTTGTTGTTACAGGGGAGTGCACAGGGCACCCTGGAATTAGCTGGATACATATCATTTCTGTTGCTGGAGAAACAGAGCTTTCTGTGCACTGGGGTGAGGGGTCTCGGTGTGGAAGTTTCACTGTGGGATTTAACTCTGATTCACTGAAGGTGAGGGGAGGGAGAAAAACCTGCCAAGTTAAAAAATTCTCTGTTGGAGAAAAGGTAGAATTGATGAAAAAACAACCTAAACCACACATTTCAGGATTCAATAATGCTGTTAAAGATGAAATACTGTGGCTGATAGTACCTGTCTTTCCCAGAGTTTAAATGCAAGGGATGGTGCTGAAACTCGCCCCTTTCTTGGAACTTGATATTTTGCATGCAGATCTCTCCATCATAAAACATAAATTCCAGCCTGAAGCTCCCTGACAGACTGGGTGATTTCTAGGGAAGATTTATGCAGAGGCTTCCCTGTGGCACACAGGGAAGGGATGAGCCTCCCCAGTGCCAGGAGCCAGTGATGCCCTGCAGTGCTCCTGCAGCTCCTGACTCAACAGCCCAGGCAGAAAATCCTCCCTCCCTGCTGGCTGAGGCTGTGCCTTGGCTCAGAGCTCAGGCTGTGCCTCCAGGAGTGCTTTTTCCTCCAGCACACACTTGACTGAAGAACTCTGTGTGCTCTGAGGAGCATTAGTGACCCCCACACCCTGACCCTCAGCTCAGTCACTCTGACCAAAAGCCCCCCAGATTTCCTGGTAGCCCTTCCTGAGAGCAGGCATTGCTCTCCTGCTTGGAAATGTTAACCCCTGTAGGTTAAGCATATGTTTATCCAAATTTTCAGGAAGCTGCAATTTGAAGGATGTGTTTTTGTCCTGGTTTCTGTCTGACTATTTAAGGTTTTTGCTTCCATGCTGCTGCTGGTGCTGTATGTCGTGTTTAGGGACACTCAGACTGGGACATCCATGCTTGAGAGGAGAGTGTGGGTGTATTGCTGGAATTACCAGGAGGTTCTCTACATGCTGAATCTCAGGAGGCTGGAATTAAAACATTTCTATTACCACAAGAGCAAATGAGTTGAAATGGGTTGTGCTACTTACAGAGCTCATGTTAGGATTTCTTATTAACCCTTTTCACATTACTTGTTCCATTATGGCTTTTTCCTTTGTGTAGAGAACAATCAGGTATAGTTGTAAATATTGATTTTATAGTGGGCATAAATCAAAATCAAATTTCAAACACATTTGAAAATGTGTTCATGAGGAGTTTTGGATCTATTGTTCTCAGTTAATTCTTTTTTCCTTAATATATAACCACCCCCCCAAATTTAGAGAATCCAGGACATAAAATAAGAGCCTGTGTAAATCTGGACCTTTCCATTCGAGTTCATTTCTGCTTTTGCACTGACTTGTTCAAATGAGATTTGCAGCAGTTGCCCAAACTGTGCAGAATGTCAGTGGATGGACACGCCTGCAGAGCAGTGCACAAGTGCACTCCAGAGTGCATTTGCCCATGGAGAGGCTGTGACTGTCTCTCCCCATCCTGGCTAGGTGTAAACAAGTGACAATTTCTGCACACAGGAACGGAGAGCATTTATAGAGAGTGAGAAAACGAGATTTTCTGGAGGCTGGTAGGAAATGGGATCTTCAGATTCCTCCTTAAGGCAGCATCATCTCTAAGCTGAGTTTGCATCTTTTATCCCTCTGAAACCTCACTCCAGATTTCTGCATCTTTTTGCTTCTGTTTAGGAGGTTGTACTGAAAATCTTTCTCTCTCTTATCCTCGATCTTAATTATCCTTAATTGTCAGCCAGAGCAGTGGGCTCTGCACCTCCCCAGCTTCTGAGGAGAAGCAAGTCCTGGAGCAGGAATGTGCAGGCAAGAGCAAAACAGAAACTTTGCCTTGGCTGCTTGAGGAGAGGGCTCTCCAAGGGCCGAATCCAGTTCTTACCCTTGGGTTCAGCCCTTCATTAGTAACTGATAATCCCATGCACCTCATTTTCCCTAGCTCTGACTAGTTTTAAAATCCTTACTTTGGGTAGTATCTACATCTAAGAATTATTAAAAATTGCATTGTGGGGGTTCTATACTGTCTCTACTCAAGATAAGATCTGATCTGTAAGAGAAATGTGTGGCTTTTCTGTAAAGCTGCTCTTGGTTCAAGCTGATGTATTGTTCTGAGGCACAATTAGACTTTGATTAACAGTTTTATTGCTAGTGCTTACAATACAGAGGAATGTGAATAAATGTCCTTCTCTCTTGTATTTCAACTCAAATATTTAATTCAGACTCATCTGATATTTTTTACTATTAATACTACTATTATTATTTTTATTGCATTTCACTTTCAGGCAGCTGTTTTTCACTGCACTTTGCTAGTCCAGCTAGCCTGAGGTATTGAGTGAGCCTCTCTGCAACCAGCTGCTGTCACTGAAGGCATGATGACCCGTAGCTTTGTTAATGTCAAATGAGATTTCTGACTGCTTGGAGACACTGTAATCAGGCCAGGGATACTTCCTTTTCTGTTTCCTACCTGATCTGGCAGGTAGACTTGAAGAAGCTTTGTCTGTTTTGGTCCTTAATTAGGCAGATTTCCTCCCGTGGCTGGAAGCAGCAGAGCCTCCAGCCCTGAGGCTCAGTTTTAGGACAGCTGCAGGTTGCAGGGAGCTGCTATCCAGGGAGCTGCCTGTGTCCCTGCCACACACAGAGAAAGCACATTCCACACCAGGGACTGCTCTCCTCACTGCCAGGGCCTCTTCATGGCTGCAGCCAGCACCTGGCTTTTTATACTGCTGCAAAAGAAGGAACCTGTGATTTTGGGTACCCAGCTCCCTTCAGTCACAGCTGAACTGTGCTTTTATAGTTGTGCTGCAGAAGCTGCTGGGAGATTTCATAGATCCTGCAGGCAGCTGAGTGGAAAATAAGTTGTGTGTATCTGTACTGTTTTCTGTACTTCCAGAGAAGTTTGGCTCTGTGCATTCACACTTTTAAAGAGAGCATCTTGCAGTTTATCACCCATCAGGAAAGGAACAGGTGTCACCTAGGCTGATTCACCTGTCCAGGGAGAGCTCTGCCATGGTTTCCTTACCAAAATAACCCTTGTGGCTCAAGAAAGTCAGGCTGGTGGGATAGAGAGGAATAAGCACTGTCCAAAAGCTGTATAGAACAGCTGAGAATGGGGAGAATCCTTTCCATCCTTGCTCCTCTTGTGTCTCTATGTTGGTGTTTGAACCCATGCCATGTGGGGTACATTCATTTTTCTCCTTGTCACAGCTATTCCAAAGGAGGAATACTTTGAGCAAGGAGCTGTGAGTGCAGATGGAGGGTACAGGCCTCTAAAAATAATGTCAGTGGGACTGAGCCTGCTATTTCAGCCCAAACAAAAGAGGCTCAAATATGAGCAGTTGTAGTTTAAGGGCTTCAATGGTAAAAGTGTATCTTCAGGTACTTTTCTTCAGCACTCATATCTCCAACAAATACCTTGGGTTTTTAATATTGATTTATACAAGGTCAGCAGCTTTATGAAAAGCCAAAATGTCACATCTTGCCACAACCATATTTCTTGGCTTCTGTTCAGTCAAAATCTAAACTTTATGCCCACATGGATTTTTTTAAACAGTTACATACATATGCAATGATTTTAAAAGCTCTCCCACAGAGGGTTTCATGTTTGTATTATTGTTTTGTTTATCCTAGTAGTAGTAGCTGACTAAAGATATCTCAGTGTCTTCTGGGGAGGTTTGTCCTTTCTGCACATATGTGTTTGTGTATAACAGTGATAACATAACAATATACCTTTGTCTTATTTTATAATTCTTGGGCTATTTATGTCACTGCATCTTCACACCCAGCCTTGGCTTTAAAGCATTAAAAATTATTTCCTACTATAATTTTTCAAACTTTGAATATAGGCATGGAAATCTAGAAGGATGTTTTTAAAGTGCATTAAAATAGTGGATTACTTTTCCTAGTAATGCAAAAACCCAGCAATCATCTTTCCCAATCCCAAGAAAATCCAGATTCAGTTACAAAATCAGCGACTGTAACTTCAGCTCCAATATGCTGCATACAGCTTATTTCAGAAAGAGATGGTTTTGCAGATGGAAATGATTAGCAATAAAATGTATTGCAATAATGGAGTGTGCTAAGGTTACATAAGTTCAAAAATACACAGTAAAAACAGACTGTCATTGGCCTCCTCATTGAGCTGACCCAATTAAAAATGCTCACTGTGCTGCATCACACGAGCAGCCTTCCCCTCAGTTCTCTCCCCTCTTCCTTCCCTTCATTTCTCCATCATTCTTCCTCTCCTTGCTTGATCTATCCATTCTTCCCACTCCATGTTCGCATGTCCCATCTTAGCCTCCCTCTTCTGTTCCCACTGGAGATTCTTTATTCCTTCTCTTTATTCTTCTCTCTATCCCTTCTCTGTAGTTCTCTCAGAAGGGATGTGCAGGGAAGACAAAAGCCTGGTGTGATTCACCCCAAAGTGCAGTCCATGCTGACTTAGGGAGCTGGGAAGATGTGTGTGTTGATGTGCTGACAGATATGAAGGTTGCCCTTTGCATTTCCTCCAGGAATGTCCAGACAGCAAATGAATCAGTGAGTGTGGAGGGCAGGCTCATTCAGTGATAAATCACATTTTTCCTGTCCCACCCAAGGCACATAAAAGAACATTTTTTCCCACAGCAGGGAAGAGGCAGGTGAGAATGCTGGGTCTAAGGAAGATCTCCTGTGCCTGGCAGTGCCAGGAGCAGCTGTTCTTTATCCTCTGTTCAGGGTGGCTGCTGGGGACAGGAGTGTCCATGTGCCACAGGCAGGGTATTGCATTACAAAAAGCCATTTTCAATTGGGCTGCGTTAGGGAAGGACATCAAAGCCTATGTGAAGCTGCTCAGTGAGGTTTGCAGTTAACAAGGAAGGATCAGCCCACTGAGGAGGGGGAAGGTAAGAAATTACATTTAGATTGCCTTCCCCCAGCTTGCTTCATCAATTATCTGACTTCCCTCTGTCTTGTTAACCATGTACAATAACAACTGAATGGAGGAAAAATAAAAGCCAGCTTGCTCAATGTGGACAAACACCAGAGCTTCTGCATGGAATGGTTGTGCTTTGTTTCTACAACTGGCACAAGGTGGGAATAAAGGGAAATATCCATCTAGATCTTTTCCTGTGCATGAATTCTGACAGGCAAATGATTACATGAAACCTGCAAGTGACAGGGCAGGTGCAAAGCAGCCACAAGAACTTGGCTTGTAACCTGTCCTAAGAGACACCTGTGGAGCTCCTTCATGCAGGATGTCATGGGCATCGAAGACTTCACAGAAGAAGTTCAAGAAGCCTGATCCAAATCTGTCTCTTCTTGGTTTTGCTAACTCTGATCAATCTGACCATCCTTTCATGGGTTGTCTGCTTTCTGCAGTAGTGGCTACAAATTTTCAAACAGTTCAGGATCTTTTTATCTCATGGGATTGTTGGAGAATGAGAAAATTTGACTCTGCCACTGTCTCATGATCCTGGTTCTCTTCTCATTGAGTGCCTGGCTCTACCTTGTGGTCTTACACATTTAGAGTGCAATTCACCTGCTTAAGCTTGGGCACGTGCCCTTTCAGGTACCCAGAGTATCCTGCCTGACCTCCAAGAGAGGCTCTTCATTCGGGTCCAGGACAGATCTGCCAGCCCAGCACAGCTGCCTGAGAAAAATTTTCAGGTTTTTCAAAATGTCTCTGTTCAGAAAACTGAACCTTGTCCTTAGAGCACCTGTTTTATTTAGTGGTTTTTAGTACATCTGCATTTGACTGTATGCATTGAATTCTTTATTTCCCTCCATCCCTTCATTCTTTTTGTGACTTTCTCTTCTTTCCACTCCCTATCAACGTCACCTTCTCTTCATGCCCTCCCTCCCCCTTCTCCAGCTCTGTTAAAGGGCTTGTTCCCATGTTCCATCAAAAAGGCTTTTTTGGAGTATGGGAGGTGCCTTCCATTTGTGTGCTGAAATTAGCCCATGGATTGTGTAGTGAGCTCAGTGTGTGTGTGTGTGTGGCTGGGAACTGCTGACTGACACCTCCCAAATTGCTGAATTACACAACAAAAGAAATCACTTCAGTTCCACCGATGACTTGGCCTTCCCACATGCCCACTAGCTAAACTGCAATTGGGCTAATTCATTAATGAAATCACCTTCCAATAATAGTTGTTTGGACTGAATCAGCTGCATCTCTGAAGCTCTTCCTTCTGTCTGCCTTTTGTTGGGAGTGTGGCTCAGAGGCTGGAGCACCAGGGCTGCTCTGAGTGTGCAGGGTCTGCTCCATGGAGTGGCTGGGAGAGGCGGCAGTGGCAATGTCAGCCCCACCAAGAGGGGTCAAGGCAGCCGGGAGCCCAACCCTTCCTCTGAGGCATCCCCTTCCCACTCCCTTCCCTGCCTTGTCTGCGCCACCCTGGGCAGCAAAGCAGCTCCAAATCCGTGTCACCAACAATGGGTTAAAATGCTGACCTGAGAGAGAGGCCATGTGTGTAATCCCTGCACAGACACCCCCGGCCCGAGCCCCAAAGGGAAAGCCTTGCATGTCCTTGTAAGGGGATCCTTTTTCTGCAGAAAGTGGTGAGGATTTGGCCGTGCCTGTGTTCAGTGTCTGTGTGAGCAGAGCTCTCACCTCCTGCACTCAGGGCTGCTGAGCTCAGTGCAGCTTTCTCCAAGGTTGGGGTCAGGACAGCTCAAACACTGCTGCTTTAGTAGCACAGTGCTCTTACAAAGAAACCTGGTGGGTATGATCTTTACTTTAGCAGCCTTTTTCTGAGACCTGTTTGAATATTGTGTTATTACAGATTTCCTGCTTCAGCGCTCCTGTCCAAATTTATTCTCGTATTCTTCTCTGAATTTTTTACTCTCACTGCTTTCCAGGCACGGGCACCTTTGTGCACAACAATACCCACACCTCCACTCAAGCCAGCACAGCTGGCCTGCACATGAGCACCAGGGTGTCTGAATGTGCAGGGGGTTTGGGATGATTATTTACATTTCCTTTTATGGGGATCTCTGCAAGTGGCGTTTTCTGGTGATTCATGTTTTGGCCAAGGCTTGAGTGTTTTTCAGCTTTTTCATTAAGAAGGCTGTTGTGTTTAGTGATACTCCTCACATTTGCCCTGCCTGGCTGCCCTAAGCTGTGCAGTGCTCGTGTTGCACGGCTGGGGAGGAGAGAAGGAAAAGCAAGCTGGGCCATGGGGGTGGCTGGGGAGGGCAGTCAGGACCGGGGGCTGCAGTCATTGCCCAGTGTCCTTCCAGAGAGTGACAAAACCAGTGACTTCCACCTTCCCTGCCTGTCAGCCACAGCCTCCTCTCTTGTTTCATTTCATTGCTGTACCCAGGGTGAGAGGAGCTGTGCTCATCTCAGAGCCACAGCCACCCCTGCCTTTCTGTCACGGCTGTGTTCCCCTTCCTGCTGCCTGGGGTGGCCCTGGGGTGCATCCTGCAGGCAGCCCCAAGCTGGACTGGAGTTTGGCTCTCCCAGTCAGGTCTGCACTGGAGGGAGGTTCCTGTGCATTTGGAGCAGGTTCCTGGGGCCGTGCGTTTCCAGCAGGCTCACCTGGGAGCAGCTGCATGGAATAAAAGCAGTGATGTCTGTCTGTCTGTCTGTCTGTCTGTCTGACAGCAGCGTGGGGCTGCCTGGTCCCATGGCATTGTAAAGGCTGTGGTGGGGAAACTGAGGATGAGCACAAGGTAGGGGAGAAGCAGCTGCCAGGCTGTGTGGCACAGCCACGGCCAGCCCTGGGCTCTGGGGTATCAATGGCTCCAACACCTCAGTGCTTCTTTTTCTCTTTCTTTGTTTGATGTAATAGTTGCAAGAGATGCTTCTCCCTCCACTCCCCATCCTTTCAGCTTTGCTGTAAGTCCCAAACTGAAGGGAAAGGCAGGTTTTGCAGAGACCAAACCTTCAAGCTCAAGCACGGAGCTTTTTTCACTGGGAGACTTCAGCTCTCAAAGCAGAGATGGGCTCTGGGGAAGCTGTAGCACGGTTCATCCAGTGCATGCACACATTGCCCTGAGCCCCCAGCCTCATGCCAGCACAGGAGGGCCAGGGAGCACTGAGATGGCAGTGTCCCCATCTCCCAGGCGTCAAGGAGTGGCACTGTCCCCTCCCTGGTGTTTTGGCCTCATGCTGTTGCAGTGCACGTGCCACACTGAGCAGGCAGTCACACGCTGTGCCAGGGATCCAGCAGCAGCATGACCCCAGCATCACTCTGCTGTTAGAGGGGCACTCACTACGTTTGATTTCCCAGATGAGATTATGGTTGGATCCTGTCTGCTCTGCCCCCCATTTTCTTAGGATCCTGCAGTAAATTCTCTCTGCCTCAAGCTTCCATAGCTTCAGTCTCTCAGCAAAGGTTTAACCCATTGCTTGAGAGCTGTGGGCAACTGCAAAGTGATCCAGTGGGATCCAGCCCTGCCCTTCAGTTCCACCAGTCAGCAGTGACTTGCAGCTGATGCCTTCCTTTTCCTCTGCTCGTACGATTGCTTCATCCCTTTAGAAGGACTTGAATTAATTTCTGAGGGATTGGGCTCTTCTCATCAGGCTGTCTGTGACTCCTGACAGCACTAATACTGCAAACCCAGGCTTGATTAATCATTAGGCTTTTAAAGAAGATTTCCAAGCCTAGCTGCCTGGATTATCTGCAGCCATTGCCAACACTGACACAACAACCTTTGGTAGGAAGGGACACGGTTGGTGTTCAGCTACATAAACAAACAAACAAACAAGCAAACATTGCTATTGCTTCTCTATGAGACTAAAGTTTGGGAAGGGTTTTTTAGTTGCATTGTGTCTGTTTTCAGAACTACAAAGTAATTACCTAATTTAAGGTCAGAAAAGTCTCTCTTCAGCTCTCCAGGAGCTGTAAAAGTCACCCAAATATTTCAATACCTGAATGAGAACATGGTCTGTGGATTCAAACCTGGCCATGTGTAACGGGTGCAATTCTTTTACTTTCGACCCATCAGGCTGTAAGTCCCACTCATTTGAAAGATCCTTGTGGGTCCCTTCCAAGTCAGAATATTCTGTGATCTGTGAAAAGTGCTGTTAGTGGTTTAAATATAAAAATGGTTGTACTTCTGTTGTCACATTCCATTGATACAGTTAAATGTGTCCATTCCACCACGTGACTGGTTTGAGCTGAACATCTTTCATTTTCTGTGATTGCTGGCAGGCTTCTTGGTACCTCTTAGATCAGCTTAGATGTACCTAAAGTACATCTTACCTAAAGTATAACTTTTTAGAGGAAATGAGCTTTTAGTCATGACCTAGGCAGGGACATGTCCCATTGGTTTCAGGAGGGAATCCAGAGTGCCCATCCTTGAGATACCCCTGGAATCAATTCTTGGCTTCACCACTGCCTGGTTCTGGACTCTGAGGAAATCATTCAAACCACCATTTATTTTCTTGTGTTTTTGTATCTGGTTCCTTGTGGTTTATATCCTTCAGACATAAACGAGATATGTCTGTTGAGTTCTCCTTCTTTGTCTCTTTGCCAAGGTCTGCATATTTCTCTTTTCCTTAGTCCTTCCTTTTCAACGGGTTACACTGAGTTGGGATGCAGTGATGTCAAACAGTATTCAATAAGTGATGTGTAATTCTTGTGTAATTTGTGGGACCTCTTGAGCAAGAGAAGACAAATTGGCTTTTGCTGTCTTTGTGAGCTAGAAAATCTTACGCTAATGGCTCATTTCAAAATAGATATTCAGGGAAGCCAGAGTAAGGAAAAAACTCACTAAATCCTGAAACTTCTCTGGCTCCTAATATGGAATATTTTCCTTATAGAGCACTTTCAATTATTTGTCCAAAATCCTTCTAAATACCCTTAGCAATGGATCTTTTGAACTTGCTGTTGGAAGACTGCTTGATATCATACTAGAACTACTTGTAAAGACAAATTGGTGTTTCAATGAAAGTTTATCTTTTCATAATTTAATGTCATTAGTCATAGATTTACTACTTCTTGCACAACCCGAAATTCCTCTCCTTTCTTGGTGTTTATAGCCTTCAAGTATTTGTCATTTCTGGTTGTATTCTTTTCCTTTGTTGTCCTCGAGCCAAGCTCTGTGTATTTCATTTTCTTAACATCTTTTAAATCAGCCCCTGGATGTCCTTGTTTTTCCTCTGCTACTGCTCTAGCTCCATTTTTGTTTAAGTTAATGAGATGTCTCAAAGTGAATGAAATATCCCTGAGTGTTCTAGAAAGAGGGACAGAGTCTTGCAGAACCATTTTAATTCATGGCGTTTTGAGAAGGTCAAAAGATCCCCGAATCAATGTGGGATATTCTGTTTATTACAGGATTTCCCATGTAAATAAAATACCTTGTGTAACAGAATTTTTCTCTGTTTCTGGGCAGGCAGCACTCACAACTTGCAAAGGCTTCTAATGTACCTGTGCAAATAAATTGTGCATGTAGAGCAAAGTTTATAACCATGGTAGGGTGAGGGGGCCTGTCTGAGCCCTGTCATTTGCTGTGTGAACACAGTCACACTTGCTGTCCTCATGTGCCTGTGGTTTCCAGTTGTCATTCCAGCCTTTAAATCTTTCTCCTAAATTTCTGATTTCTGATCTAACTTTTCTAACCATTCTTGTTTTTTTTTAGTTTATAACCATGACATTCTTTGTCAATAGACCCTTCATTTTTCTGGAGCAGTGATGATGTTGTCAGGTAACAGGTGGACTAACAAACTCCCATATAATATTCCAGTAAGCTAAGTGTGCAAACTTGATGTAGAGCCAAAAAGCAGATTTTTTTTTACTGTCATTCAGCCTGCTCTGGCTCTGGATGATTTTGTTCCTGTCGAGATCCAAGCAAATTAATTCTGTGAGTAATGTTTCCTGAGATGCTCTGTCAAATGCTTGTACTTCAGATACATCATGTATACTATATTCCCTACAGCCACTAATTTTACAATTCTGTAAAAGATACTCAGGTTTTTCTGGCAGTCCCTATTCTTTAGAAACCAGTGCAGCTGAAAATTTTGTTCAGTCATTCTGTAGGTTAGAGCTGACTGAATATGGTCTGCAAACCCTGGGTTTTTGTTTCATGTGATCTGCAGAGAATTGGCTGGTCACAAAATGCAGTCTCTTCCCTTGGACACTAAATTTCATTACAGGCACTTAGAGTGCATTAAACACATTTCTTAATACTGGTCATGTGTATAAGCTGCTCTTCTGTTTGCTACAGGACTGTGATCATGAATAAAAGGAAAGTAATGTATATAATAGAAAGAAGAGAGGGTGTTGTGTCTTGATTAGTTTGCATTAAGCTGCTGACCTCCCTCCAGAACAGAATTTACTCTCTGGTAAGAAAGCTCAGCATCTCTTTGGCCTTTGAAGATGTGCACAGGGAGCTACAAAGGATTTCCACACCTTTTATATGCACTGCTTTTGCTGGGAATCATTGCAGTTCTCTTTAGCAGTAAAGGAACTTCTCCATCTGTGTGTTGCCAGCCTTACACATTCTTCTTTGGCTACTGGAGAGTAGAGAAAATTGTAGCACAGACCACTGACCTGGCCTCTGGGTGGGTGATCTGGAGTCACCTCCCTCCCTGAGCCCTCCCTGCAGCACATCTGGTGTTCCCTGCTGAGATGCCATCCTTGTCCTGGTGATTGTTGCTTCCTCTTTAATTTTAGTCTTCTGTTTTGGTTGGTTCCAGTTTGTTGTCAAACAGAACAAACCAGAGCAATCATCAGTGCAGCTTCACAGTCTGTGCTCTGTGTATGTGAGTGCATTTGCACCCAAAGGGCTCCAGGCATTTGTGTGTTTTCCTGCCCTGTTGAGCCCCCTGTGTTTCCTGTCCATGTCCTGTGCCATTGCTCCCTCCCTGCCACGGCTCCTGTGCATCTTTCTGCACCTTTGCCTCTCATGTCTGGATTTTCCCCCCTGGTTTCCCTCAGGAGCCAGGCTGTTCCCTTGGTCAGTCTGTGCCAGGGCTCCAGGGTTTCCTCCCTGTTGTGAGGGGCCCACAGCTCATTTTTTTGTTTTTCAGCTTCTTGTGCCCTCCATTCATCATGGAGAGGATCTTTTATCCTCCCAAATACTTACTTGCCTCATACCATCTTCCTCTTTCCTTTTCTATCATAGAGACTAAAGCGAAGACTTGTAAAGAGTCAGTGTTATGATCCCTACATTTATCATTTCAGATGCTGAAGTTTTACTTTCTCATGCCTTGCTACATGATCTGTACTTCCAGAATGTGTTCAAACCTTTGTCATCCTGACCAAAATTGCTCTTTGAATTCTCATATTGCAGAACAGAAATATACTTTCTTTTCTTCCCTCCTCTAATATTCATATTATGTTTAATGTTTTTTTCTCTTTCACCCATGTGGGACAGGGTTTTTTGCAAGGTCTCTCTCCTGCACATGAGTAAAATGAGACTTGTTTTACTTTATAATCCCTCATTTTCTTCATTAAACAATGTCACAAAACTGCCAGTAAAGCTCACTCATTAGTTCTTTAAATCTCTATTTAGGACATATCTGTATGTTACTGATCTAGGAAAACTGTTGAAAAAATAAATTAGATAAGCACAACAAAATCTTATATCATGATGATAAATTGTGGGGCAAAGAGAACTATTTCTTAGCAAATCTTTGTCTTCCCTTAGTGCAAGTACTGCACAAATTCTTTCAAAGTGAAGGCAGATAAGAGAGCCACATAAAGAATATCTTTAGATGGCTCTGACCCACTTAGCTCTCCTTAGCCAGGAACCAGAATGCCTTTGTCTTATTTTTTGCTGGCCTGTGTTTTTCTGAGTGAATTTTTCACCTGCTGATATCTCTAATTTTATATTATTGCTCCTATTACTGCAATCCTAAGAGATTTATCTAGTGCATATTAGTGTTCTCTCCTGTTGAACTTTTAACCCCTGCTGAATTCCCACTGATGGAAAGAGCCCCTACTTCCCTGGGTTTCATTTGGCTGACAGCTGCCACATTTGCTTAAGCTGCAGGATAGAAAGAAATTGTCCTTACTGCTGTTTCTGCACTGACAAGTGAATTTTCCTGGCTGATTATACAGTATTTTCCCACTCCCCCCAACTTTCTCTGTTCTGTGCACATATTTTACTGAGCTGTGACTTGCAAGGAGTCAATGAAGTAGGGAGATGCTGGGCAGCTCTTCCAGCTGGCTGAAGGCACAGGGAGGATATTGCAGGGAGGGTGTGTGATACTGTGGGAAGGACAGAGAGAGCAAAAAAGCAGCAGATCAATGAGATGATCTCAAAGCAAAAGGGCCTTGGTGTTGTTTCTGTGCTGCCTCACAGGGCACTTGTGCCCATGTCAGGCAGGATTTGGGGGAGAGGGAACTCTGAGGATTTCCAAAGTGCTCCTGACTCTGCTGCTGGGTCTCCACTGTCTGAAGGCTGATCTGGAACCTTCCAGTGTCAGACAGGGCCGAGCTGTCCCAGGGGAGTCCTGAAGGACAAGGTCACAGCCTGGCTTTGCATCAGGCACATGGGAGTTAAACACCTTGGCTCATGAAATGGCCTAGATTTGTTTGAACAGCACTGAGAAAATTCCCCCTGATAAGAAGATTGAGTGCACTCAGCCAGGCACCTTGGGACAGCAGAAGGAGAGCAGAGTGCCAGCGTGTCCTGCCAGGGCAGCTGCTGGGCTCCGCTGCCTCTGCTCGTGCCCTGCCCTGGAGCCTTCCCAGGACTGAATTGCTGCCACTCCTCGCATCAGCAATGAGCCAGAGGAAAGTCCAGGTTGTCTCTGCTTTGTGCTGCTTTGTTTGGATCACCTGAGTTCCCTCCCTCCAGGCTTTACCTTTTTGGCCTAAATTAGAGACTTTGCATATCCCATTTTGCTGCCCTTGCAGTGTTATTTTGTCCTTCCTCCTGCTGATGGAGGCTGAAGAGGAGCATGCCCCTCTCCATGTGGGTCACCCTGTGTCAGCAGGACCTGTGATGATGAGATGGGGTGCTAGAAATAATCTTCCTGCATTTCAGCTGCCTATTAAGGCATATTGGTGTGAGTGTGCACATTTGGGATTTTAGAGAGAACAGACATGTACTCAAAGCCAGGCCAGGCGACCCTGGGGAGGGAGCTCATCAGCTGTGAAAGCCCCAGAGCTTCCAGATCCCCCTGCACACAATTTTTGGCAGTGGGTGCCATGAAAGCACCTCCTGAAGCTGGTGAGACAGTTAATGTGGATGCCTGCTTGATGGCTGAGTGTCCAGAACAGTCCATCTTAGAGAGGCTAAAGACAAACCAAATAACTGAGCTTTACCCCTTTTTAATCTTCTTCCAGTACAGGAGCAGCAGTTTCCAATCACAGAGGCTAGTTGTATGAGTTTCTCCAATTCCAGAATCTTAAGATCCCAAATGAAATGTATTTACTATAAATTTATGACTGACAGCTGCATCTTTTATGGTCTGAGTAACTTTTGTGCCTTTTGTACAGTCTGTGAGGTACACGTACCTGAGACTGATTGAAATGTTGAAATGCTCCTACTGCCCACCTCAGAGACTGTCACTTGTCTTCTCCAGACCCAGCCTTTGAAGAGCAAGCTTCAGAAGGCAAAGGTCAATGCACTTATCTGCAAACGACTGTTTTCATCTGTACATGAAAAAAATTGTACATTAACTCATAACTCGTACATACAACAGACTTCATTTGCAGCTTCATGTTATTTTCCACTTAGAGTAACCCAAAACAACAAGTTCTAAGCATGCATTTTCTAGGGTAACCATCACTGCAGACTGCACAGCAAGCCTTGACCCAGAGAGCTCTTGTTCTCTGGGGAATGGGGGGGAGAAGGGAAATGCACTGGGCAGAATCCCAGCCCTCGGGGCATTGCTTAATGCACATCCATCCTTGTGCTCACTCCAGTTATAAACAAACAGTGAGGTCCCTTTGCACTGTTTGGGTCTAAATGTATCTCCTGGCTGCTTCCAAACGCTGTGCCTGAAGGAGTGCAGCCCTTTCCTGGGGAGGAAATCAGGGTTAATGGGGGAACCAGAAGGCTGAGGCATGGTGCACTGAGATTTAGCGGCCAGTGATTAAACCCTGTGTGCTGGATCCAGGCTGCTCCTCCATCCTGTCCTGATTGCAGCCCCGTGCCTGGAGGGTGCTCAGCTTCCTCCAGCTGCAGCAGCAAAAGCTCTTGTGTTTGTTTTGGTCTCGCTGATCCTGTTGCTGATTTCATCCTTGCGTCAGCTGACAGACCTGGAGCAGAGATGGAATCTGCAGCCTCGCTGCTCGGGCAGCACAGAGATCTTCCCTGGGAATGTGCAATTGTGTAATTTGCAACAAGGTGACTTTATCTGAGCCTAATTCACTTTTCAATCTCATTTCTGTTTTGCATACTCTGGGGATGAAGCTGTACTCCCTTTCCCGCCCTGGTTTGAAACTTCTCTGATCCTATTTTAGTAGAATTTTTTTGCTAAGCCCTGAATAAAAAAGAGTTGATTTCTTAGTGCGGAAAAAATGCAACATTTTTGCAGCATATTCTCAAAAGAGAACTCCTGGGGTTTGGAAGCTGATTTGGAGAAAGGAGATAGAGAAAAATCTAGTAGTTTTAAACTAATAAAACAGTGACTAAAGTATTAGGAAATATTCTATTTGTGAAGATGCCTGGCTGGGAGAAGAGGCTTGGAAATCAAATAGTAGAAGCTCCATCTGTTTATTGTGAACATAACAAAAGTATTGCAGGGGAGAATGTGCTGTAGAGCCCAGCCCTGTTTGTACACCTGCAATATTACAATTTTCCTGACTTTTCTGTCTCTGTTATTGGTAGGTGTTTCTGCCAAGATAAGAGGTACCTGTGTCTGTGTGGTGTTAACAACAAATGAGAAAAAGGGGGTTCCTTCAAGCCCAGGGGTGAAAACATGAGTAAATCTCTTCTGTTTCTCTGATCTTCTCTGAAGGCATTTTACCTCCCCTTGTTCTGCCTCGCTCTCCCCTCCTCTTTGTCAACAATAGGAACAGAAATCTAAGTTTTATATTTAGCCTTTGTGGGGCCTCTGTGCTCAGCAGCACATTCTCTTGTGGTTCTGGGACTGCAAAACAATGGTTAATGGGGTATTGTGGCTTCTTTTTCTATCCTTTGCAGTTACTATCTGCAAAAAATCAAATTGAAGTGAACTCTGCAAATCTTGGGTCATAATGACTGTAATGCCTGGGCTGAAACACGAGGGACACTGTGGCTAAATTGATTAAGAGGTACTAAGAAATTTTCCTAATGAAGGTGGGGCTTTCTAAATGTTATATAATGAGACATAAGAGTTTTCTTGGCTCTTGATCATGTACATAGGTTGCTGAGTGAGAACTTACAACATTTTCTCTCGCTCCAAAGTGATCTTTTAAAAACATACAGGTGGCATTGCTGACTTATAATGCAGTGAGCAACGAGCCTGCATCAGGGGCTCTGCACAAGGCAAGTGTCATCATTTGATTCCAAGGAATCTGAAATTTTGGAGAGTTTTGCCCCAGCTGTGAACAAAGCTCCAGCTGTAAACTTGCAGCAGTTGTCTCTGGCCAGCCCTGGAGTGGACATAACTCCAAATTATTGGATGTACACGTGTGTTTTGCATACTTGGCACAGTGCTGTAGATCTTGGTGATCTATGACCTCAAGATGTTTGAAAAAAGCATTGGCTTTTAATATTAATTAGTCAGTTCAGATGGGTGATATGACTGAGGGAAGAACAATTATTGGTAGCTAAAAATTAGATTATGAAAATTATGTAAACTTGATATTAAAAGTGTTAAGGCAATAAAATGTTCATATAGGCAAGATATGAATTAACAATGAAATGCTGGACTGGGCTCTACTCGCAATTTGTACTCCATTCTAGTTTAAAAAAATCATACTTGTGAGAAAACAATGAGAAAAAAACGTGTGGGAAAAATCTGCATGTCTTGCTAAATCCCATTATTTCACCTTGAGTTTTACAGTAGCTGATTATTATCTGACAGCCCAGTCTTCTACATTACATTTCTTTCAGCTTTAGTTTTAAAAACTAAAACGTTCTAGCCTGCATAGTTTTTGTAGTGAAGCTTGAAAAAGTAAAGCCTCAGAAATTATAAATCAAAGGAAAACATCTCTAAACACGGTTCTGCTGGTTTTGTTAGGCCCTTTTAAGGCAAATTCAGGATTTCTGTATTTACGTGCTGTTCATTATAGCACGTCCTGGTTTGAAACAGATTAAGAGTTCTTAGAAAAAAAATCACTTGAAAAGAGCAACCACCAGTGTAAAAGCAAAATTGAGTGTGGAAGAGCTGATTTATGATTTACCCTAAAATTTGCTTGAAAAGGAACAAAAGAGGGGAGATGTTACAAGGCACCTTGGTTTGTTTATCCTTCTTACCCATTAATTGTGCTGGAAGCAGTGCTGCTGCAAGCTGTAGGAGCTGTGCTGGGTTGTTTTTTTTCAATAAAGTCAGCCTTTGGGAGGGAAGTGCAGTGTGGATATCCTACAGGCAGCTCTCCTTTCTGGACACTGTCACATAAAGCAGACTGGCAGGAATGTGTTGTTTCTCTCACCCTGAGACAATGCACTGCACATTTTGCTCCTCATTTTGCATCACCAAAGACTAAAAAATCTTCCCAACTGCCCCTGAAACTGCCAAATGGAGGTCTTAAAGCCATGCTCAGTGAAGCTGGAATGGCTGAGTAATGTGTGTTTCTCAAATTGAGGGAAATGAGGAGGCCAGAAGCTTCACGCTGTGCAGTTTCTGCATCATTCAGCTCATTCCACGCTGTAGGACCTGATCCTGGGAAATTATCACCAGTATTCAAGGTATACCATGACCAAGCCTGCCTGAGTTTCTTTAGAGCTGCTTCACAGCCTGTGCATTCCAAAGTCTTCCTGGGATTCCATAAATGTGATCACTTGCCCTTCGTGGGAGAGCGGAGCCGCAGCAGATGTGCTCCTGCCTGGCTCTCCTGGGATCCTGCTGGGAGAGAGAGACAGAGAGAGGCTGGGTGTGAGTGCCTGCCCTGCCCCTGCTCAGCCCTTCCTCCTGTGTTCCACGGGGAGAGGGGAGCTGGCAGCTCCTTGTGCTGGCTCTGAGGGCAGACAGGTGAATTGGGTGTTGTGCAAAGCCTCCAAAACGCAGCAGATCTTTCATAACTGGTCTCCTTTCTTGACTGCTCTTTCCACATCCTAACTGGTAAATCCAGATAATTTATACTAATGATAATCCACCACTAGCACAAAGCCTACAGTCATGGAAATTTACTTCTCCTTTCAGTGTACCAAGATATAAGCAAATAATTACGTTTTTAATATTTGGGAGCGCCACACGGAAAAATAATATTCATAAATCT
Organism: Drymodes brunneopygia; assembly: GCA_013400955.1. Lineage (NCBI taxonomy): Eukaryota > Metazoa > Chordata > Aves > Passeriformes > Petroicidae > Drymodes > Drymodes brunneopygia. The sequence continues at coordinate 450,054 of VZTZ01002412.1, forward strand.
CCCAACACCAAAATCAAATGGAACCCACTTAATTACCAACAAGTAAACAATGATTCTTCCTCCTTAAAATACCCAAACACGTTCATAATTAGCTAATTAAACCACCACATAAATGATTATTCAATATAAAAGAGCGGTGGAGAGGCAGGCAGAGGAGGAAAAGCAGTGAAATTATGACTTGCAGACACATTTCTTTCTCCAAGGAAGTCAGTGAATCCTTACAGGGGGGGATGATGAGTGGAAAATAATAAGAATGGCAGCAATAATTAACTTGCTGGCAATAATTAACTTGCCAATATCTGCAGCTTGAAGCCAGCCAGTGTGGTTGTTCTGCCCAGAGAAGAGACCATCCTGAGAAGATCCTCACCTGTTTCTCAGCACTTTATTTTCTGCAGTAGACAGAGGAGCTGCCCTAATTCAGAGCTGCTGAATGGGAACCATGGATGTGCCTGATGAGCCTTTGCTCACTGCTAGCCCAGCACTGAAATACCCAGCTTCCCTCTCTCTCCTTTTTATTGTGACTTGAGAAATCCTTGAAGTTATGAAAGATCTGAATATTTTGGTTAGAGAGGCCAATTAGAGAACTAGAATTTGATGCCTCTTCTGCAAATTGGTAAGAATTGGACAAAAAAGAAAGGTCCTCTCTCTCTGGTGATTGGGTGTCAGTGCTGAGTTTTTAATGACACTGCTGCTAACATCCATGCAAACCCTTGCTAGCATGTACTTCCATACAGACAAATTAATTCCTTCAGGTAAGACTGACATACCAAAAAAATAAGTGTTTTGTAAGGAGCTCCATTGGCTTTAAAAACAAAAAAAGTTATAGAGTCATGGAATGGTTTCGTTCCAAGGGACCTTAAAGATCCAACCTCAAAGTTCCAACCCTCCCACCATGGGCAGGGAAACCTTCTACTAGACTGGGCTGTTCAGAGCCCCATCCAACCTGGCTTTCAACACTTCCAGGGATGTGGCATCCACAGTTTCTCTGGGAAACCTGTGTCTCAGCACCCACACAGCAAAGAATTCCTTCAGATATCCAATCTAAACCTGCCCCCTTTCAGTTTAAAGCCATGACTCCTTGTCCTGTCTCTACATGCTCCTGTAAAAAGTCCCTCTCCAGTGCTCCTGCAGACCTATGTTGTGTTTGTTAATTTTGTATTTCCAAAAACACACCAAAGATAATTTGCATTCCTGAATTTCTGCATCTTTTCAGTGTTTCCACTGCCCTTGTCACTCTTGTACCTGAACCTTGTCTTTGAGCTTCAAGGCACTGGAGTTCCTCTTTCCCTGCAGGGATCAGCCTGAGGGGTTTTCAGTGTCTTCCCTCCATAATCTGCCCCATACACCAAATATCCTACAGAGATATTCTGGTTATTTAATGTTTGGGTTATTTTTTGCCTTTAGTTTGTTTGATTTAGTGGTTTTTTGGGGGGTTTGGGGTTGGTTTTTTTTGTTGTTGTTGTTGAATAACAGTAAAAAAGCAACAAGACTAAAAAGGCTATTTGTTAACCAGGGAAAGAAAAAAAATTGGAAATGCTGCTCAACAGGATGAAAAATGAAGTTGCCTACTGGGTTATGGAGATGAATGTTCTTTAGTAATTGTATGAGTCAGATTAATTCTTTTCCAATGTTGTAAATCAGTGTGCTTAAATCTTTTTCCTTTAGCATATTGGTGGACAACCTAGAACTGTCAGTTTTCTTTCCTCCCTTACACCTAAACAATTTTTATAAGGCTATTTTGTATTTTGGTATTGGAAATGCTGTTTGGACAATCTCTTGTGATGTAATAAAGTATTAACAGTTCTGAACGAGCACTGCAGAGCTGAGGTCTGAGTTTTGTGCCCTTCAGACTGTGTTTTCAGGGAGAACTGTGTGCAGTGTTGGGGCCTTGATAACTTGAATTGGGCAATAAATTGAGGTGATATCTCAATCACTTTGTGTTTTAGCTTTTCTGCCGTGTCACTGAGGGCTCTGTGCTGTTGGAAGGGGAAATTTTGTTCAGAGGCTGCTTAACGAGAAAACTGCTGAGGGGCCAAGGGGGGAAAAAAGGAAAAGCAGAAACGAAGCCCAGAGCACCCAGCAAGAAGCAGCTTCTGGGCAGGCAGGTGAACAACTGGGCTGAAGACCAAGTGGACCAATTTTGGACAGCTCCTGGAAATTAGGCTTGAGGGGGAATTGAAAAGAATAAGATGCAGATCTGCTGCAACGACAATTATTCGTAGAATTTTGTGTACAGATTACAAAGATCCTTGCTCACTTGGAAAAGACAAGCCCAGTGAGAGCTGCTGAATAGCTCAGGAAATGTTGGTAGGTGCTTTGATACAGACAGGAACCCAGAATTTGGACAGGTGGCTTTTAAAATATTGGCTCTGGTTCACTGCTGTGCCCTTTGCAGGACTGACAAAAACATGGGGAATGTGGGATTTTGGGGGTTTCTGGGAATTTCTAGGGAGGCATTTTGTCCATAATACAGGTTAGAAGTTTAGCAGATCTTGCCTCCAAAGGTCTGGATCAACAGTTGGGAATTTTTGTTCGGAGGCTTTTTAACAAGAAAACTGCTGAGTGGTTAAGGGTGAAAAAAGAGAAAAAACAGAAATAAAGCCTAGGGAGAGGGACCAGACATGAGGGATCCCTGCAGAACAGATTAATCTTGCCCAGAGCACCCAGCAAGAAGCAGCTTCTGGTGCTCTCTTGTTTGGTCTTCTCCTACCTTGTTGTCAGCTTCTGCTGACTCCCAAGGAACACACTTTTCTTGTAAGCCTCCATTTAAAAAAAACTAGCCTAGGGATTAAAAATCATCATTACTATAGGGTGCTTGCAGTGTTTTATCAGGAGCTTGGGAACTCTGTCAGAGTGTGACAGAAGCAGAAAAATGTATCTTAATAGGGGTGATAAAGTGGGATGAAAATGGGAGAAGTCACAGGTAGGAGGACAAGAGACAAAAGCCATCAAGTGCGAGGAAGAAAAACAAAGGAGAACTGAAGTAACAAGCAATTAATTTGTAAAACAGGTTCCAAGTGAAGCTCTATTTCTGTGCCTGTGCTTGCTGCAGTGCTCCATGTTGTCTTGTATCCACAATGAGGGTCCCTGGAGGCAGCAAAGCAACTCCCTAAAATAGGCATATGCCTTGTGTGTGCTGCAGAATGCCATTGTCCTCTCTCCTGCAGAGCTGCCTTCACTCAGTCCCTGTGCTAAACTGCCTTCAGGCCCTTCCAAACCATCTTCAGCTGTCAAGGGCCTCTGGGAGAAGCTGGCCAAATAGAATTTTTTTTTGTTTTGCATATTCCTTACCATTCCTAAGTATTCTGAGTTCAAATATCCTTGTTTATACTGAGCACTTCTTATTTCTGTTCCCTCCTTCCTTCTTGTCTATGTAGTTTTTAAGTTCCACAGCCAAGTAATCCTTTTTAGTAGAGGGATTGGGGATTCCCTCTCTTTAGAGGGGAGTCATTGGGCTAAATTGTTTTCACCACTGTTTTCATGGCCCACCACTGAACATGGTGCTGTGATCCTCAGCTTCACCTTGAGACAGCTTGGCTTCTTTCTGTGTGCTCTTTTGAAAGCTGTCTGATGTGCTGACTGAGAGCTAAATGCTGTAATGAGAGAGGGAGAGGAGAAAAACAAATATTTTTTGGATATAGGATGTCCTTTTCCTTTCCTTACGTGATTAGATGCAGATGTCAACGCTTCAAAATAGGCAGCAAAAGTCATTATTTGGTACACAGATGGCTTCCCTCATATACTGAAGGAGTTTTAGGGGCATTTGGGAGTTAGGTATTTCTGAGGAAAATTTGAGGTATGGGAAGGTTGGCTACTTCTAGGGTAAAACCAGACATTCACCATGAAAAGGAAGGCATCTTGAGCTTAAATTGGTATAATTGAGAAAAGACCTACAAGTGGCCCAACAAAAAAAAAAAAAAACCCAAAAAGGGCCCCAAAAAAAAAAAAAAAAAAAAAAAAAAAAAAAAAAAAAAAAAAGGAATATGAATTCTTTCTTCCCATGTCCTGGAAGTCTGCTTCTCATCGTGCTTTGGTTTATATTCTCTTTCTCCCTCTTTATTTGCCTGTATCATTTCTGTTTATCGTTCTCTGGCCATTCTAGATTTAACATCCCAAGTTAACACAGCCCCATGTAAATATCATGCACAGCTCTCTTACCTAGTAAACAAGTGTACATGTTAGACATTAGAGCATGATTAAGCAACTCTGAACACATCCTGTGTCCCAGATCCTGTGTGACTCATATGTCATGGCAGTTAATCAGCTATAATTGAGCAAAGCAGGAAAAAAGGATAATACCAAAAAAGAGGGGGCTTGGTTGATTTTTGTTTTCTGCTGTTTTTAAATAGTACAGGAATTCTTTTTCCAGTAATAAAGGAAAGGAGATTTTTGTGCTGCCTCCATTTAAAGATCTGGGAATGCTCTGTGTGTTCCTTGCAGGCAGATTGGGAGTACACAGAGGGATTAAGCAACTCTCCACAGGAATGCAGGCATGCTGAGCAGAGATACAGATTTAAAATGAGGCAAAGCCACTGAAGAGCTCAGGGTACAAAGTAAAGAAAGCCTCACCAGTCTAATAAAAAGTGCAGAACATGGGAATTTCTCTAATCGAGGTAGACCTTATTTATCTAACAGAAATTAGTCAAAACAGAGAGTGACACTTCTAATTCATCAGGGGGAAACTGCTGGGATGCTAATATCACATCACATTAAATTGTTCTGAAAGGAAAGTTTCCTAAACAGACTTGGGATTTTGGGTTACAGAGCAATACAGATGATGGGTGCATTTTCAGGTCTTGCTCAGAGGTGGGAAAACCCAGAGGATGGAAATAAGAGAAAAATGTATCCATTAAAACACCTTGATGCTCATGGGCTTGTATTTATGACAGCACTTTTTTTTTCTCCTCCTAAATGGCCTGAATTTCAAAGAGTGAAAATCAGAAATTAATAGCACCTGTTATTCTTGGGTTCTTTTTTTACCTGAACACCAACATATTCTTAAACAGTTCAGAATAACTGCTAAAGCTGCAGGATTTCTCTCAGAAATTACTGCCTGGTGAAATGCCAACCCATAAAAATTATTTTAGAGGGGCTGGAACAACACCACATCCCTCCTTCTGGGGCTCCACCAGTACACACCCCTCCTTCTGGGGCTCCACCAATTTTTCTGGTTATTAGATCCCTGATCTCCCTCCTTGGGGAGCTCTTCCTTGCTCATGCTGCAATGTTCTAGAGCAGCCCCAGCAGGGATTTCTAAGGAGTGTGGTGACTTTACATGAGGGCAGAATTCTTACTGTCAATAAAAAGCCAATAGTCTCTCTTTTCACTCATGACCTGCTCAGAATTTGATCTCGAGTCTCCATTTTCATCAATCTACCCACAGCATGAATCCTTTTGATTGCCTTTAAGGAGTGAGCTGCACTGTGCCTGTTTTCCAAGAGGCACCTAGAGATGTACCCCTGGTTGTGCCCTCACTAGGTGCACCATCTTTTCAGATAATTGGATTTTGTTCTGTGTTTTAAAGAGCAGAGGCCTCCTCCATTACTCTGTGGCAGTCCTGCAGAGCTCATCCTGTCAGGCACTGTTTTACTCCAATTGAATCACAATTTTGTGAGGGAAGGTTTGGTTCTACAGAGGAGAAAAAAAAGATGCAACAGGTAGGAGGAGCAGCAGGTTGATGTGCAGGGTGTAACAACTGCATTGGAGGTCTGGCAACTGCTCCAAGTCAGGGTTTGTAGAGAACAGGAGAATTGTGTTGGGCAGATAAATAGTGCTACTCCCTCCCTGGTGAGTGCTGCTGTCTCTGCTGTGCAAGGCAGCCTCTGTACCCCAGGCAGCAATCAGCTGTGGGTTAAACAGCTCAAACTGAGCTTTTAGCAAATGGAAGTTCATTTCATTTTAGCAAATGGAAGTTGAGCTGCAATGCAATGAATTCACTGTGCTGTGAGGTATCATATCCTGCCTGTAAGCATGGCACAGCAAAAGGCTGCTGAACTGGTTTTGATAGCTTCTTGTTCAGACAATTTTCCCACAGAGAGAGAATTTTGGTGCTTCTGGTCCCCACTGGCACTGCAGTTGCATTTGTGAGGTCTTGGTGCCATTTTGATGTTAAAGTGCAAATGTCACCAAATAATAGGTGTGTTCCTAGGGTACTATGTGTTAGTTGGCAAAAATGAGCCAGAAATCATCCTTCTGGATAGAGACGTTTCTTTGGCACCTCCCAAACATTGCCTGATACGATCACCATATCCATGGTGTGGAATAGCAAAGCACTCCCCCAGGATTCCTCCATCCCTCCCCTGATTTTGCCATGCGGTTGTCAGGTGGGTCCAATTTCCAAACTTTTCTCTCAGTTTGAACAGTTTTTGTTTTAGAGATGGAGATCCAGACACCTGCACTTTCAGCTGAACCTCTGCAAATCCCTATACACAAAAGGAAAAGTGGAGTGCAAAACAAAGCAACAAAAGAGACAAAAGGTTAGAGAAAACATGAGGCAGGAGGTGGGTTCTAAGCAACAAAGGGGGGCAGAGACAGCAGCATCTCATTTTTCATCCACCAGGAATTAATCAAAGATTTCTGAACATTTAGGCAAGGTCTTTTCATGCTTGTCAGAGGTTTGTCTTCTGTAAATTGCTATTAGCTTGTTAGCTGGTTAAATCAGTCCAGTCACCATGCCAAGCTCCTATCCCTGGGGGCATCATCACTCCAATTAGTCAACAAACCACTTGGTGACTCTGAAAAAAAAAAAAAAAAGGGAATATAATCAGGCTGTCATTGTCCTAAAATGGGTACTAACAAATTGGAAGACCTCAAACCTTTAAATGCCTTCATCCTATGTATTTCTCAATTTTCCCACTTGTGAAATAGAGACTGTTTCTGTCTTGCCTGTGGGGTATGATTTATATTTGAATTCATTCATTACTATCTGTGAAGTCTTCTTGCAACCTTTGGATGAAGGAGACTGTATTTATTCAAGCTGGGAGTATTTCTGCTTTGAAGACTTCTCTGATCTATGGAAATCAGTAGGTTCAGTGGCCTAAGCCAAATTCTCAGCGAATTCTGACTCTTTCTCTGCTGCTTGTAACAAGGAAACTCCAGCTTGCTCCAGAGACATAAGGAGTTCAGCAATCCACTAATCCCCACGTTTCTCTAAGTCTAGGATTAATTACAAATATGCTCAGCAGAGCTCATAGATTTCTGCTGCGGGGGCTCTGTGGACCCAAGGCAGAAAAGATCAAAAGAAGAATAAACATTCACAAGGTCATGTTCCTGAATGACCTTCAGAGCCAGACCCATTGAGGAAGAGAAACTCCTGTTATAAATATCACCAACCCAGATGAGAATCAGAATGATAGTGCTTGAAACCTTCTCAAGGAGGGTAAAAATCTTTGAAAACCCTGAAACTGCAACACAAGAACAGAAAAACTGACTCCATCCCAGTGCAATTGCAGTGACATTTCCAAACTGATCAGCCCTGGGGAGGAGCCTGAATTCTGTTTCCCCCAAGAGAGATATCCTTGCTCCTTTCTCAAATGATGACACATGGAGGCATTCCTTGAAATCCCAAATGACTAATAGATTTCCTGCCCCAATCTGCCTTAGCTGCATGGGTGTCAGAAACGTTTTGAAAGACTTTTCACTCGTGAATAGAGAAGGGCTGTTCCCTGGAGCCTTTCTGTCCAAACCCAACAGACAGCTGCCTCCTTGATGAGACTAATCTGGCTGGATCTTGAGGCTGTGGACATCTATAAGAGCCTCAGGAATAGAAAAGTTCAGGCTAGAAGATACCCTGGCAGGCCATTTGATCATCCTACCCCACAGGAGAATTTAACCTCTGGGGATTTAAAGTCTGTAACTTCCCAGCCAATGTGCTCTGTCACAGCCCTCTCACCAACACTGACATCCCAAGGAAAGGTTTCCTTAACATCCATCCTGAACCTTCTTCATGCCAGTATAAAGCCATGACCTCCTGCCACATCCCAGATGCAAGCAGGCAGCTGAATGATTCACCAGCTCTCTGCAGCAGCCTGGAGCCTTGTCTTGATTTACCTTCTCTGTGCTGAATGGTACCACAGCCTTTCATCTCAGGTGATTGTTACACACTTCAGGAGATCCCAGTTGATCTCTCTTGGATCATCCCCAGTCCATCCATGCATCCTTCCATTAACAGGATTTCAGCCAAGCTTTCACCCCCACTGTGTGGAGCAGAAGGAATTTTTCTTGCCTCCTGTGGTTGGTGCATTTGTTTACCCATCCTGGCGTGGTGTTTGCTTTTATTTTGTTTTGCAATAGCATGACATTGAGTCACATTCAGTGTGTGATTGACTACATCACCCCTGCAGCCTCCTCTGAAGATCCAAAGCACTTACATGATGAGACAAACTTATCCCTTCAGTCTGGCAATCTCATCCTTTCAGGCAGCTCCAGACTTGTGGGATAACTCAGCCCTATTAGTTTCATATCTGGCAAGCTGTACAAGAGATTTCACTGTCAGTTCCCATTTCTGTGTCACAGCCCAGCTAACCAGAATATAATGCAGTGAATCAAACAGCACTGGGTCTTGGTAATTGAACTTTTCATGAAGGGAATGATTGCAGAAAGGAAGCTCATTAAAATTAAAGAATTTCTCTCAATGATTTTATTTTGTTTTATGGCACTTGCCATAGGCCAGTGGTTTCATAGTCCTCATTGCTTATGGGTTGTTTTTGGTTTTTTTGTCTCCTTGTGAAAACAAATTGGGTTTGAAATAAAGCAGGGTGAGACAGCATAGGACAGTGAAACAGAGGACATGCAAGTGACAGAGTTGTTTGGAACATAAGTAGCTCATGCTCAGGGACTTGAGACAAATCCTTGTTGCATGCTATCCTATGAATGATTTTCTATATCTTTGTGAATCCTGATGGATCCATAAAGAGGGAAATTTTAGAAGAGAAAAAAGGATTTGGGATCATTTCAGTTTAGTCCAATTGACTAAAATGAGAAGATTTCAGCAAAACACAAAGGCATTTGAGAAAATTGAATCATCGGCTCCTTTTTCATTCATGAAATATTCTATGAACGAGTTTTGGGTTGCTGTGTTTGTTCTGTCAAAGGATCAGGATAAACTGTGAACTGAGCAATGCTTATTACCTGCAAAACTGCTTCCCCTTCCATCTGTGTGTTACCAACAGCACCAAGCACAGTCAAAACAGAATGAAGGAGCAATAGCAAAATTATTTTTGTCTATGTCAATGTTTATTCTTTTAATACCCTTTTCACTGTTTTGTAAATAATAGCAGCTTATTCCATTTAATTATAGTTTTTAATTAGTTCCCCCATTGAACTCAAACATTAGCAGAGCACTGCCTTAGCACAGTTTGTAGATAACTGAAAGAAAATGCTGAAATTCCCCAAGTCTGTGCAATTTTATTTTGTGTTACTGCAGAATATTTTTGGTGTTACTAGGTCAAAGTTTACTGTCCTCTGTTTTTTCTCAGTTCTTGCTTGTGCAGACCTTCTAGGAGTTGGTGGAAATTCTGTCCATGTAAAGACTTAATTTAAAATCATTTTTCAAAATCAGGTCTTTGTCTCATGAGAAATTGCACCGTGTTTGTCAAATTTATATTTTTATATTTTTTAGTGCTGGGAGCTGTGTCTTGGCCAGCAGCAAGGCAAGTGATGGGTTTAGTGTGTTACAGATCAGTCAGAACAACTAGTCAGGATGAAAACCTTGGAAGACATCCATTACAGCAGCCTATAACATTAATGGCATTAAAAATAATTTTCAGACAGGTCAATACGAATCCTGTTTGCTCCAAGCCTGGGGGGACTGAAGAGAAAGGGAGCCTTGGGAACAGAGGGAGTGAAAGCACAGAGTGTAACATCTTATTTTCATCAAGTGAGCACAAAATCTTTGAAATTGAACTCCACCTGGCAGGATGTTTGCCAGCCCTGAGCAGTGCTCTGCCGTAGAGGAAATCTGGCTGAGTTTGAGAGATCTTTTCACCAGCATTGGCCCCCTGAGTGATGGGTGTCAGAAGAGTTTGACTTAAATGATAAAAGGGAATTCTGGTTGTGGGTAGGATTTAGATCTCTTTTTATGTTTTTCAGACAGGCCAGCTGAAATCTAATTTTCCCTTTAGACTGAGATCCCACAGCCTGCAGTGCTTGCAGGAGATGGAGCTACCCCTGAAGCCAGGGAATGTAGGAACATAGAAAGAATGCACCTTTTTGCAAACTAGCCAGAAGCCAATCAAGCTGAGCATAATTAAAGGACATTATAGGATATTAATAATATTCTTGACCTCTCACTGTCCCAACACTAATATTTTTCTTAGTTTTTATTTTATCTACATGAGAATAAATGTTGTGTTAAGGGCTTATCATAGTAAAAGAAAATACTGGTACACTGGATGCCTCTCCTCTCTTCTGGCATGATAATTAGTGCTCACTGTAGTTATTTACAGACTTTTCAATTGCAAAAAATGGCATGGGTGCAATCTTCATTCCTTATTGGTGTCTGAACTTAATTAGAAATCCTTCTTCCTTGTTTTTAATGAATTAAATGCATTAGCATGTATTAACCCATTTCATAGCTGTTTTCTTTTTTTTCCAGTTTTCCTTCCTGCTGGTTTGCCAGTCAAGCTGATGGAACTCTAGGCATTGTCTGCAAAATTCCAGCATTCCAAAACTTGGTTTTGTTGAATATTAGAAGGAAGAGCTGGAAGCATTCTATATGCAATATTGCCCTTGTCTGTAAAGGGAAATTCTCAGAGCTTCGTTGTAGAAACTCTCTTGGGTTAAAACACCAGAGCCTGGGTCTGTTTTAACATCAGCAGCAGATGCAGTGAGGGTCAGCAGGGAGGCTCCTGGGAGTCAACCAAGGCACTGAAGAACTGGCAAAGTTCTTCATGTTTTTTTTTTATTTACCTAAATTAGCAAAACCTGCTAAAAACTGAAGCACTTCTTTTGCTTCTCCTTGCCCAGAAATTCTGGCAGAGCTGCAGCCCTGTGAGCTTTATCTGTTTCAAATGAAATCAATTTCTATTCTCTGGGTACTGCACAGGTCACAGTCATGTTTTTAATTACCAATTAGCCTTCCATTAAGGAAATAAAATGAGTTTTATGTGCTGGTTGTCAGAGGTCCTTACATCTGCCTCATTTCATGTGTCCTGTCTGCTCCAGCAGCGAGGAACCAAAGAGAAATTTGGTCAGGGGTATTAGACAAAACCTGAAACCTTTGTCCCAGGAAAGGAAGGATGGGAGAAGCTGGCTTTTCTATCCCCTTCAGTTGTGTTTTTCCTGTCTGCTGTGAGCACTGTGAACAGAATGCTAAATATGCCCTTAAGTTACTCATGGAAAGAAGAAATCACACACAACTCCATCTCTCTGTCCTTTTCCTCTTTCTTTCATGCATGCAAGTTGTGTGGTTGTGTAAATGTGCACAGAGAAACCCCAACCCTAGAAGACTGAACTGTGGGACCAATTTATTTGCTGAGAAGTTTCAAGAGGGAGAGGTTATAAATAGTCATAAATTCAATTTATTTATAAAGCGTTCCCTGTCAGGCGTCACTGCACAAACAATTATAAAAGAATTGTAGTAGATTAAAAACATAAATTAGAGCATCCTGAAATGCGCAAGAGTGATGGGATTAAAATGCATTTGACAGAGATGTTTTAAAAGTGGGATTTGCTGAGCTGTTCTGGGTGGTCATTCAGAGAAAATCTGTGCTCAGTGTCCTGATAAAACAGGTCCAGGGCCAGATTTCTGCAGGGGCTCACTTGCAGCTCTAGCTCTTGGCTCAGTGGTTGAGAGTGATCCCCAGAGGGTCTAAATAGTGCTGGCTTTATCCATGGTTTATTGAGGAGTTTTTGCTGAGATCTCACCTCACATGAGCTGCCCAAATCCTCCTTCCTTTTACTGCTGCTCCCATCTGGAAATGTCCTCTGTGCCAAGGGCTCGTGGGGGAGAGGCAACACCATCCCTGCTGTCACCTCAGCACACCTGCAAGGCAGTTTAGGGGAAGTTTGTAATTATTTAGTGTTCCCTGAAAAGATGTGAAGACAAAGAAGTGGGCAATTCAGCTTACAGACAAAATTAGTAGCAGAATTCTCCCTGATTAAGACTCTATTTTAGTCTAACCTGGCATGCCCTAGAATTATTCAAAACTTTGTAGGAACAGAGATTTTTAAAAAGAAAAAATGAAAAGGACAAAACCTCACAACCAACCAACCAACCAAACAACAACAACAAAAACAACAACCAAAAAAAAACCAAAACAAAAGCAAAACAACAACAACCAAACCCCAGCTTTCTAAGAGAAATGATCCTTCATTAAGTTAAAGGTATGGACCACAAGTCTTCCACACCTCTTATCCACAAGGGGATTGCAAAAAATCCTTGGCACATAGAAAGTCTCATTATGGGTATGTTTTCAAAGGAACTCACTGTCCCCATGTTGAATTGAGTCCTTCATTTTGGAGCCAAATTTTTGGTCATCTTTTTGGAAAGATGACTGAATACAACCATGAATGTTTCCCAGTGTTCCTGTGGTAATTCTAAGCTTCTAAGGCAGACAAATCATAGTTGCCATAATGTTGATAGCAAGCAGTTAAATCATCAGCTCCTGAAATCATTTAATTGATTTAGAAATCAATAAATCTCACTGGGGCAAGGTTACTTCTTTTTAGCAGTGAGATGGTTGGGGTTCACCCTTGTTGAGCTTCGTGCTTACCACTAAGAATTTTAGAAACTGATTGAAAAATTATGAACTGAGAGCACTGATTGTGTAATTATAATCAGATTAAAGTGATACGATAAAAACTCCAGACTTGTGGCTTTAGGACTCAGCTCAAACATGGTCCAAAACACTAAAATCATTAGAGCTGTTGTTGCTGAAGTTGTTTCCAAAAGCAAGTGTGCTTGTCTATCCTGCTTAGATATTTTTCTGTGGAGAAGGCCTTTTAGGAGCTGTCCTAATGAATCATTATTTAATTAGACAGTTCTTTAGAATCCCTCCTTAAGTGGAGATATATACACATGTATATGCACATGCACACACACACACACACACACACACTGCTCTGTCTGGCAACAAAACACTCAGTATTTAACTCTAGCATTTTTTTTAAAGATTTATAATGATTTTAAAAATTACTGAAGTGGAGCACTGAAATGCTTGATGGCTGGTGGAGTTGTGTATTTCATTGCACACGTGATTGGGTGCAGACACCTGAACGTGGTGAGCAGCCAATTCCTCCCTTATTTGAGACATTTTGGGAGCTGGATGAGCCACACATGCCTTGTGATGATCTATTAGATACAGCTGTTCTACTGGGGCTGCTCTGATTTAAATGGATGCTTCTGGTGCCCTGTTCCTGATCAGTGGCTGATAAATTGGAATAATGATGGAGGTGTTTCTAATGGCTGTGTTAACCTTGGGAGAAGACACTGGGCTGCCTCACTGCCTCAAAGGTGCATAAAGTAAAAGCTTCTTCTAGGGCTGAATTTAATTCCTAGGCATGGTAGCAACACAACACCTCACCATCTTTTAATTTTTATCCAGAGATCCTAAATGAGGCTCTCTCAGTCATAAACCTTATGCTGCCTTCCCTGATTTTGTTTCTTCCTAGAAGGGTAATGTCTTATTGGTTTGATCAGAATATAAAGTGACAGTTCATTTCAGTTTAATCAGAGTAGTGAACCCAAATGAAACAAAACAAAAAAAATTAGGATACAACCTTCTTTGCCTCTTCAGAGCTGTTCAGTTTGGAATATTTGTTCATGGCCTGTTTGTATGGCTTCAATTCTTGGTCATGCCAAAGAAAAACTGAACCCATAAGGAACATATTTCCTGGATTGGACTCATATATAGGCAGGGTCCTATTGTTCTATTTCAGTAAAAAACAATTAATCTTGAGCAGCAACACCCAAGGGATTTCTGCTTTTGCTAGACAAAGACAGAAAAGAAAAATCTTTTAAGTGTTAGACATTGTCTAATTGGCACCAGAGTTCAAGTTTTAAGTTTGAATGGATGCACAATCCTTTATATGTACCCTGAAAGGTGCTTGCTTGACCATCTCTATTGTGAAGAATGAGGCATTCCACTGGGAAGCACTGATGCACAATGGAAAGGAAATATCAAGTTTGTCAGATAATTCTGAGGACTAGAGGTACATTCAGAGTTAGAAACATGCATATAGAGTCTCAGAAAAAATATAGGCTGAACAGGGATTTTTGTAGGTCATCTTGTTCAAATTCTATCTCCAAGCAGGACTGTTTTCAAAATTAGTCAAGCTATTCATAATCTTCTCTAGTATAAAGGTTTTAAAATAATATCCCTCTTGTATTGCTCTCCAAATGTTATTAGGATGTCACCCATTTCTGAAACGTGAGACTCCCAATAATTACATTATTCTGTATACTTGGGGCTTGTTTTCCCACCCTCTGTTAGTGAAAAATGCAGGTGAAATGATGATAAATCAGAGCAGCAGTGGCATTCACCATCTGTGCTCTGATTTGGGTGAGTGTGAGCACGTGGCTGACTGGAAGGGAAGGTGTTTGTACAAGGTCACGAGCACAGGGGATTGACCCCCCCTGTACCCTGGCTCTGTATTACAATTGGACTCTGACACAAACAGTAATTCCACTAAAACTGTGAATAAATTCAATTCAGTCCTTGCCAAAATGCTCTAAAAAAAATAAGGACCTTATAGACTAAATTGTGCAAAGGAGTTGTGCATGAAGTATTCATTGATTTGCCAGAGAACTTCTGAATACAGGGCATGTGTATGAGGCCTGTAGTAATTTAAAACTATTTATGTTCCCTCTTCTATTCATTTCAGGGGAAGTTCTTTAAATACATCGTGGGCACGTTGTGAATTACCATAAAATACTGAAGGCACTATATTCCTGTTTTATAATTGCTTCTTTCAGATCACTGAGGATTCCTTCTTTCATTTATTCTTCTTGTGTTGGACACCTTTAAAGCAGATGTATGTGAGCAAATCCCTCATTTACCAGGGGTTAATTAAAAGTTGGTATTTCTGCAGTGGTTGGTATGAATTTCACTCTGCTCATTTGAAAGCCTGCCACTGTCTTTGGCTGGAGTGGGGAGAAGGCAGTGCTGATCATGTTTGAAAATCAAACCTTTCAGAAGCCCTTCTGGCTTCTATTTACCAAAATGGGTTAATCTTTAGTTCAGTGATAGTCACCCACTTTCTTTTTTGGGCTTGTTTTGTCAGGTAAAATCAGATTTTGCTTAAATTTTGGGATTGTTCTTTTTGGGGAACATGTAGAAGAAGGAATGCTGTGTTTTAGGCCCAGAAGTAACAGCCAATGGATTTATATTCAGCAGTGTGACATCTTATCATCCCTTTCTCTCTATTAAATGGATATGACCACTTGTTTCTGCAGTGACAGTAATTATAAGGAGAAATTTTAAAAAAATCCAAACATGTTCTGTCCTTTAAGTTTTATTCCCTCACGTGCTTGTATATTTTCATGTGTACTTAGCTGAAAATGTCTCCTGAGTAGCTAAGTACACGCAGAAGTAACTCATTGTCAACAAACCTGTCTGATCACCCTCTTTATTGAATTGTTCCTCTAAGTGCACACATGTGGCTTTTCCTTGCTGAAGGTCACAGTTATTGATGTGAGCAGCAGTCTCCAGGCTGGCATTTCCACACAGTGAGGATATCCACACCCCAGATGTGATGAGAACCTGGAATCCAATGGCATTCATGGAGTCTCTGGGCTATCTTTCCTAGTACTGCAGCTCAATCTCCTTACTGACCATCAAAAAAGATTGTTTTCCCTACTAGGGGAAAAGTCTGAGTGCTTCCACTCTGATTTAGATCTATTTACGTCAGCATTGCCAAAACATCCTATATGACAGAGGCCCTTAAAGCACTGCTGTTTTCCTTGGTTATCTGGGTATTTGCATTACTGAAGAGATGAATTCTCTTATGCTTAAGGAAGCTTCAGGGAATAATGATGCAGACTCAGATGTAACTGAGGTCCAACAGGCAGCCCCATAAAGGTTCTGACCGCACAGTGCTTGTGGCTCATTGTATCAAACATAAGCTGTAGGTTTTGGAACGTGGTTTGTAACAACCTGATCAGAGTGCAAGGAGAGAGAGGCAGCAAAGTCTGAGAAAACACTTAGGGACTGAATTTAGATACTGTAAACTCTTCAGACTGGTGTGTATGAAATGCAAGATCATGATTTAATCTCTCTCACAAAGAAAATGTGATAACCAAGCAGTGCTGCTGGATGGATGGAGTTTAGACAGCTGGGATCAGGATATAGTGAATCATTCTGATGACCATTTCTCAGAAATAGCACTGGCCTACTCACTTTCTGACAAGAGAAAAGTCTCATGGCACCCTACCGTAATTTCCTTGGATTTCCTGTTTTCAGGCTCCTTTTATGAACCCAAGATGGCATTAGCTACAGTTTAAAAATTTTAAACAAAACCAAACTTATTACTTGTTTGGAAGACTTCTTTGGGATTACAGGGCTTTAATACATGATGCAGTAATCCTCTTTTGGTAATATATCTTAGCACTTTAACAGTAAGTTAATATTTGTTTCTTTGTTAAGAGTAAGATGATGTTCAGCTTGTTTCTTGGCAGTGTTAGTACAGGCTAACCTATCAGCTAGGGTAGCTGATGCTCATGTCCGATATCTACAAAAAAAACCCCCAAAACAAACCCAAAGAGAGGTACAGCCAGCCCCAGAATGTGTGTGCTCTGGGGACTGTCCCACTCTCTAAATTTTTATCCCTCCTCCTCTACCACTCATATTTTTTGGTGTTTTTTCTTTGGTTTTCAAAACATTTACGTCCCTATTGTCCTAGCAGGAAGCTAGATTCTCAGAGGAGTTGGGATAATGGATGCTGTGCAGTGCTGTGCCCCTTGGGAGGCTGAAACACTGGGCACTCCCCAACCTGTGATAGCAAAGCTTCAAATGAGCAGCCAGAAGTGCAAATGCTCATTTAGCAGAGACAAATTCATTGTTCTGTGGCTGCTGAGAGTGAGATGCAGTCCTGGCACTTCTAACCTGGTGTGGGGAGTGGCTGAGTCACATCTTGGGGCTCACTGGGCAAGGTGGCATTGGAACTGGGACTGCAATCCACATCCAGGGGGCTCAGTTATGCTGTGTCCTTACTGAGTTATGCTGTGTTCATAAAGGCTCTTTAGTTTTATAGCATAGGAAGAAAAGGGGACACAAATTATTTAGTAGGCTTTTCAAATTCTTCTTGAGTCTGAGCAGGAGTAGCTTTCTGAAATGGTCTTGGAGCAGCTGCACTGTTTAATCTCAGCAATATTTTTCCTTCAGTTTTAGACCCTGAAATCATTAATTTAAGTGCAGAGGATCATAAAATCTATGCTCTGCTCAACATTCTGTATATTATGTTAATTTCAGAGGCTTTTATAGAATTTTATTTTTTAGGGATCTTTCCACCTTTGCTGAAACACTGTAAGGAATATATTCAAACAGCTTGTAGTTGTATATATGTATATATCAATATATAGTTGTATATACATGCATTTGTGTGCAATGCTTTGGCATATTATTACCCCCATAACATGCTTCAACAAGCAGCATTTATTGCAATAACAAAAAGTGTCTGCAGTCCCATAGGCATCTTTAGAGACAGAAAATGTATGAGGCTTCTAAACCCAGCCAATTGGAACACGTTAGTTGTTGATGCATTGTCTGCTCTATGCAGCACTAAATATTTTTAAAATAATCATTTAAAAAAAAAAGTTGTTCCAGAATTTTCCCAAGTCTTTGCTTTCATGTACTTTTTTCCTGCATTAGTACAGGTATTTCAATGCAATCGATGGGGTGGCGAGGCTGTGGCAGGGCTGTGCAGCACAGAGCTGGCAGCAGCGTTGTCCCTGCAGGCAGTGACTGCGATTGTGTCAGATTGCTGGGGCTGGGATCAGCCTGAGGCCTTGCACTCCCCCTGTCCTGCCCTCCTGCCTCTGATGGGACCTGGAGCTGTGAAATGAGAGGGGGCTCCTCCACATCCCCTTGGATCGACTCAGCTGTGCCTACTGAAAGAGGTTTTAGGGCCTGCAGCACTTTGTCATGTGTGTGTTTCTGGAGGGAGATGAACTGAGTGTGCAGGGCAGCCTCAAAGGCAGATTGAAGAGTAGTCTGGCCTTTTTTATGGGAGGGAAAGAGAGTCTGCCCACAACTGTGCAAAGCCCCTGGTTGAAACATGGGGTGAGACAGACTAATTATTGGGTTGGGTTGCCATAAGAGAAATCTTTATTTCCATCCCCAAAGGTGTTCATGTGGCACTAGTGAAGCCATGTCCATCTCAGGCACAGCACTCCCTACTCCCATCCTCAGTTCAGGGCAGGTTCTTCCCCCTCAGAGCACATTTTTACTTTTCTTCAATCTCTAGGCAGGCCTTACCTTGTCCTTTCAGCCATGGGGCATTGCTCCATGAGGCAGAGCCCTCCCAGCTGTCTGTGTGGGGCTGTGCTGGGTTACACTGTGTGTGTTTTGTGTTGTGTGTTTTGTGTGTGTGTGTGTGTGATAGAGGAGCAGGCCTTGAAGGCCAGACTGAGCCTCTTTGCTAGGCCCGGAGGGGACCCTGGGACACATGGAAGTACCTCCAGGTCACCAGGGATGGGCTGGGAGAGAGATAATTGTGGGTTTGTGGACTTCTGGACCTATTGAGAGTGAGGATCAGAGTTTGTCTCCTTATAGGCCATTGTTTACCTGTTACCATAATAAGTAAAAACTGTAGAATAGCCCAGGTGATTTGGGAACACTGTGGTGAACATCTTTCCTGTTTATATGATGGTATATCCTGCTTGTGTGATGGTATTTAAGGAATTTTCACTGCACAGTCAAGGTCTTTGCATGAAGTCTTTGCATGCTGTCATCTTGTGTGACGGCCGTGCCCCTCTCAATCCTCCACGCTGGGCCTTGGGCCATGTTGGCAGAGCCACGTGGCACAAACATGCAGGGCAGCTGGGATGACCACATGGACTTCCCTTCACGGGGTCATTTTGCATTTCTTTTGGGTTTTGTTTGAGAGGTTTCACAATAGCTGGTCCTGCTGTACAAATGTGTGCCTGGAGATTGATCATCTGGGTCTGTGAGGCTGTGATTTGTATTCAGTTCTCAGCTGTAGTGGAAGGAGAAGGGCCATGCTGTCAATCCCTTCCAGGAGCATGCAGGATATCATGGAGCTCTTTCCTGTGCTCCAGCCCTTGGCTGGACTCCTGGTTGCAAGCATTTACTATTTGTAGAGCTGGGAGCAGAGTATTGTCTGCTGTTGTTTCCTTTCCTGAGTTCAAGGGAAGGGAAATCCTTGGTGTGCTGCTGTGTCTCCATCTGGGACAATGACAGACAAATTCTCTGCTGTGGGTGTATTCAAAAGCTTCACTACTGGATCACACAACTGCAGAATGACACTTTTTCTTTTTTTAAGTATTCCTTGTACTGAGCACTGGGGGATACTGCAGGCATTGGGAAAGCATTGTCTGAGGGAAGCCAGCAGTATTTTAAAGCACAAACATGTGCCTGCTACTGTCAGATGGAGTTTCTCAGTTGTTTAAAATATCACGTTAATGTAAACATGCAGATGAACTGGCAATTGCTTTTTTTTCGATCTGCAGGCTTCTAGTGAGTTGTTAATTACCTGGAGCTGAATGGAAGAGATTCTAATGGGCAGCTGTCAAATGATGGAAATAGTTTTTTTGTATTCCTGCTAATTTTATATTGCTGTATAATATGAAAATGTCATACATGCATTCAGCTGGACAGGGAAACAGGACAGTTGCAATTTGGAGCTGAAAAGAAAAATAGTGACCTGTCTGACTGTTGTGCTGCACATCCTTTAAGATATGACAGGAATGCCTAGGATGTTTCAATTTGTATTTATGTTGGATTTTATTTCTTCAATGTGAACTTTTAATAACTTTGTAGTTTAACCTTGTGGGGACTTGGCCTCCTTTTGCTGTCATCTAGTTTTCATGTACTTATCTCCCACTCAGCTTGCCATGCAGCACTTGTGTAGTGATTACCTAATGCTGCAGTTTCCCTCCTACTTAGGTGGAGATCCCTAGCATTTCTGCTATCCTTGTTCCACACTGGGGCTGAAAGCCCCAAGGATGAGAGATGGTGAGCCTATGTACTGACTCCAAAAGCCTGCCTGCTTGTCCTAAATCAGGCTGTACTGTAACTGGAAGTGCTTTTGTTTGGATGTGTTTAATTGCAGCCTGCATTTCGCAGGGATACGTGCAATTCTGACAGAATGACTAAAAGCCTCCAGCGTTAGTCAGCCTGAGCTGTGAATCACTTATCACCAATATTCAGCCTACTTATTCCCCAGCAACAGAAAAGGGAATCCCAAAGAAGGCTCAGTTTGACATATGCATCAGTCTCAGGTGGGCTCCTCTTAATTTTCCCCATCTCTCTTCACAGTATTGCATGCAGCATTTCCTCTCCAGAGGTAGAAAAGGACTGGCTGCAGTTCATTCTGAAGGCTGACAATATTTGCCCCCATACACTGCCAAGAACTGAGGGCTGGGAAATTCCTGTTGACCCTCTCCCCTCCTGCTTTGCACAGACCTGTGCAGGGATCAGTCCCTGCCAAGGCAAGGGTGGCAAATTTCAGAATTTAGCTAAAATTTACTGCCACTTGCACTGTCAGAGTGGCTGCAGGCCATGCAAGGCTGAGGAGCAGAGCCCTGTGGCCAGCAAGCTGAGTGGGAGATGCAGCCAGGTGGCACTCAGGGAGCTGGAGGCTGCAGGGGGGGCCAGGACAAAAGAAAACATCCTGATCCGTGCTTTGTCACTCGCACTAACCGCTGTCTCTCTTTCTCTTGTCTTCCCCAGGAACGAGTGGAATATCTCTTTCTCATAATTTTTACAGTGGAAGCATTTTTAAAAGTAATAGCGTACGGACTTCTCTTTCACCCCAACGCTTACCTCCGCAATGGCTGGAATTTACTAGATTTTATAATTGTGGTAGTAGGGTGAGTACCAACAGTTTGTTTTTCAAGGCCACTGTCCCACCTTTGGGATGATGAGGGTGGATGAATACTTTATTACATATGGGTGATGTTACACATTGCTGTCCATCCTGTTCCTCTGACAAACACCATTTTAATGGCTTGCAAGACAGGGAAATTAAATAGCTCTTTGGGAACCAGGGACAAAAAGAGAAAGCAGTCCAAAGCTGTTGGATAAAGTCAATTGCCTGGATGGGTTCAACTGCAAGAAAACGCATTTGTTTTTAAGTCTGTATGAATATTAAAAAATAGTTTCTAGGTAATCCCTTAATTAAGACTAAGACTTTGATGACAGATAAATTCTGCCATCTTGTGAATTTTTACTGATGTTTCTCATTCTGAAAGATGGAAGAAAAATTTAAATTCCAGGTTTGCTGCTTACAAACAAAAATAAGTTCCTCAGTTCAATTGCACTGCTCGGCTGGTGATTTCAACACTTTTCATTTTGACCCTTTTAATCTTTTAACCTTTTTAAAGACTGGTATTACTATTGTAGATCAAATTGCCACTTGGAGCTGCAACCTTTCTAGTTCTCTTATTCCCCTCCATGTTTTTCAAGTTTGGCATTTAATTTATTTGAATAAGAGCAAAATAGTTCACCTTCTGTTTTTTCTACCTAAAGGCTAGAGATAAGCAAGGGATTGGAATTGTGGTTGTTGAAGGGAAGAGGTGAAGGATAAACTGCCTCTGAATACAAAGGGAACAATATTTCTTTGCCTGAATAATTTGTCCCATCCTCCCACCACTCAATTGTTAGAGAGTTTCATCGCCCACAAAAACTTGTAGTCTTTTCACCTCTTCACCAAGGAAACACTGCATCAGTTCCTAGGGAAAACGTCAAAAGGGACGCTCCCAGTCATCAAAACCCCCTCGTAATTTCTGCCCCAAACTAATCCTCCTTCCTGACCATTTTTGTGGTGGCCCCAAAATATTTAATCAGCAAACTGCTGTGTGCTTCCCAATACCTCCCACTTCCTATCACCATGGATAATCGTGGGTGGAAGGAGAATTCCCAGAGAGGGGGAGGCAGAACAGGCTGAAACCTATTCTTAGTCTCAAGACCTCTCTGCCTCCACGCGGACATAAAGCTTCTTCTTTTGGCAGTGCTCATTGTGCACTTTGTTCCGACCCGCAGACAGAGGATCCCATAGCATGTCAGTACCTGAAAATTGGATATACCCCCTCCCCTGGTACTGATGTCCAATTCCATCCTTGGTTCTGTATTTGAATGCCCTTAGATATCTCACCTGTTTGGAAATTGCTGCCTAAGTTGAAGAAAGATTGAAGAACAAAACTCCTGTGAATGTGATTATTCCCTTTTCATATTTATAAGAAAGAGGCATTTTAAAGAGAGGACACATTGCCTCCTCTTTTCCATTGGATGTGAGAGAGCAGGGCTCCAGAAATCACAGAGCAGCATTATATCTAGTTTAAGTACAGTCCTTTTCAATTTTCCCACTAGGGCAGTTAATCAGCAGGATGATATTCAGGCTGAAATTAATTCCCTTGCCAATGACAGAAGCTGCAGCTCTCAGCTCTTCTATCTGCTTTTGCCTCCAGCAGCTCTTAGTCACTAGATGGGGAGCAAAAAATGTAACTAGGGAGGGATTACATGAGTATAATAAACATGGCCAAGACCCCAAGGTCTGTGTTAAACAGTAACAATCTCAAGTGACAGATTCCACTTCAAGGCCAGCTGGGTTCCTTTGATGTTTATCTGTTTAAACTCACTTGTACAGCACCACAGCCTAGGCTGGTGCTCTGCTTTTCCTTTCCACAGCAAAATCTACGTGGTGATTCCATCTGTTCCTCTCCTGCCCTGTCTTCTTTTCCTAGGGGCTCTCTGAAATCCCTCAGTGGCATTATGTTTAAACTTCAGTGCATTTGAATATTTTGCCAGGAAGGAGAAGGCCCATGGAGAAGGTTTAAAATAAATTTTGAGGAGAGAGAGGAGGGAGGAAGAAAGCAAGTACTCCTAATAACATTTTCTTGTGGTGCCTTTTTCTGCCTATTGATGGAGCTATTGGAGAAAGCTGAGTAATTTGAGCACAGCTGGGGCAGGGGGATTTATTTGGTGGGTGGGGCAAAGAGTGGTATGACTGTGGTAATTGCCATTTGTGCTTGCTCTGCCTAAACAATCATTTTCATTTTCAATGATGAATGCCTTTGCTAAAAAACATAGGCTGGGTGGGAAGCAGGTCTACAAGTACTGTTGGAAGCTAAAGGAGTGAAAAAAACGGTTTTAGATCTTTCAAATCCACCTATACCCAGTTCACCACATGTAACTTCAAGAGATAATAGCACATCTGGCTTCCTTTACCTTAAAATGAACTAGTCAGTAGAGTAAGAGGAAAAAGGACATGTGTAGGAGCAGGTATAAATTTTACAGGGGAGTCCCAGTTCCTGTAAAAAAACATTTATAACAATGTGCCTGTATACTTTTCCCTGCCTTCTGAAGATAGGTCCCCAGAGGTATCCAAAGGGATTTTAGAGTCACTGATGCTAACAAGGCCATAGGAAAATGCAACAGCAGCAGAGGGGAACACTGAACACAACTGCTATGTTTTCTGGTGAAAGGATGCACTTCAGACCTGTAGGCTTGTAGCAGCTTGTCATTCTTGAAGTGTGGGAGACCTGCTTATTCATCAGCTATGTCTTTTAGAGCTTGAATCTGGCTTCTCTTTAAACAGACTCTGACCTTGCTGTAGCAGGTCTTCAAATGCTGCTTTGAAGAATGTGTGTGAGGGTATCAATCAGAGGCTCTACCAACAATATTAATTAAGAGTAGAGACCAGACTCCTAAGCTGCTCAACGAGGCACAACCCACAAACACTAATGATTAGGCAAATTGTCTCCCACTTCCTTCATTTTTGCTTTTCCTCTTTAGGAAAACATTAAAACTTTCAGATGTCACAGTGACATCCCTTAATATCAGGAAATTTCTCTTGAGACAAGACCAGCTTGACAGTATTGGGATGGAAGAGTATCTGTCTTTCCTGGCAGTGCTGTGGTTTGTCTGCCAAGCACAGTCATTCTCCAAGGACCTGTAACTTCTGCCAGAAAAAAAGGTGTTGTAATTTGAAAAGCAGTATTAGAGTCTTACTTGGGAAGGTAGGCAGTGAAGATATTTGGACCAGGTCTGAAGTCAGAGCAGACAGGAAAATGTGGTCACAGTTTATGTCCTTCTGAAGACCTGTGGGGAGTCTCTAGAGGGCAGATCCAAACATTTTCACACTCACAAATCACAGGTGAGCTGTAAAACACTGTGAAAAAAACCCTTTGTATTTTACTGTTTTTTGATATACCTGAGAGGATTTTTTCAGTTATGTTTTTCTGCTGATTTTTTGCCTTAGAAATACCAAGCCCTCTGTTTTCTTTTTATATTTTGGAGGTCCTTGACAGTTCTTTTTTTATGCTGTAAAAATCTTGGTGTACTCCCCACAGAAGAAGAGATGAAGAGCAGGTTGCAGCCTTATCATGCTGCTGTTGGGGTCATCTAGCAAAGTGAAAACCCTTTTGATATTTCAAATGTCAAAAGGGAAATAGAAAAAATACAAGAAATAAAAACAGTGACACTAGCTTCATACTTCACAGCTAAATGTAAAAAAACCCAAATAACACATGGAGCATGTCCATACATGCGTGTGATAAAAATTTGGTTTCTGCTCTTATAGTTCCCATCTGTCAGATGAATTTAGTTAAGGTGTAGTCATGTCACAAAGTGAAATTCAGATATCAAGGTGCTTCACCAGCAGAGAATATGATACCCAGATGAAAATGGGGTGTGAATTTAGGCTGGCAGAAAGTAGTTAGGTGGAAGAAAATAGGGTTGATGTCTGTTTGTTGAGAGCTTTTTTAATGGTGAGATTTTCATTGGCCACAAGAGATTGACCCTCTTGCCTTTTTTGTAGCATCCAAACTTTGATTTCTCTGTAAACACAATGTTCTCTCACCCTCTGCTTGGAGCATGCTAACTCACCTACTGAGAAAGAACTGCACGTCACTCCACCATTCCTACTGAAAACATTTCCCAAAAAGTTTTCATCAAAGAGCAGAATTTCCTAAATGAAAGTAAGATAGAAGGGCTCTGGCCTCACCTTTTGTATCAGTAGTTTAACATTCATCAGACTGTTTTAGTCTCAGAAAACAATTAGCTGAAAAAACTGAGAGCATTTTGTACATCATGGATGTCTGCCCATGCCCTGACTGAGGGAGGTGGTGAGGACAAAGAAGAACTGACAAGATGTACTGTAAATTTGAAGAGTGGAGTAGAGATTCAGTAGGCCACACTGGGCACAGTCTAGACCCCAATACAAAAGGCAAAGAGAGTTAAATAAATGAGAAATAAGAAGCTGTAATGCATCGGTAAAAAGCAGGATTAGTACAGGGGAGATATTAAGCATGGAGTAAATGCATTAAAGCAGGATTAGTAGGAGTAATGCAATTCAAGTTTAAATGTAGGTTTTAAAAGGAGGAGCAGCAGGAATTATTGCAAATTATTCCCAAAGTGCAGTAGGCAGATGACTGGGTACCTCAAAAGAGCACATTTAGCACGTCAGTGCTGGAGCACACAAAGAAGGCCAACTGGCCTGCAGTGGAGCTGCACCGGCCTGGGAAGGCAGGCTCTATCTCCAGAGGACTGAGCTGTCCTACTGCTTGTGTTTCTGCTCCTCCTGAACTAATTTAGGACATTGCTCAGGTAGCAGAACTCTAGAGCAGCCTGGTTTGCTCACTGCACACATGGCAGCAGAAACAGCCTTGGTGCCCAATGCCAAGAACTGCTCTTTGGGAAAATATGGGGCCAGGGTAAATGGGATCAGGAAAATGGATCCCCAGTTTTGCACAATTGCTGACTCAGAGTTCCTTGAGATTCCTGGTCTTTGAGCTGAAAAACAGTATTAGAAGCCTTTTTGCAGTAAGTTGTTTTTCCTTCAGAGGATCCCAGGAGACTGGGACTGTTGTATAGGTATGTCACTCATCACCCACTATGGGGATTCTGTGGACTTGGAAGATAGAAACATTTGAATGTGAAGCAGAACACATTGTTAGAGCTTAATCAGTCACTTACTGAAAACACATTAGGCCAAATTTGACCTACAGTGTTGCTATTGTGAAGACCAGCGGATAATTGCAACTGTGTAATTTGTGTACACAGCTCAAGAAATACATACATTCCGATAATGCACGTTCTTTGCACCAACCCTTGTTTGTCTCTCTCTATGATATCTGTAGTCAATGCAGTATTTCTCACAGGCTCTGTTTTTGTCTTCTCTGCATCCTGCTTCTCAGTCTGCAACACCTACAAACTCAGCATCCAACCTCCCCACATGCAGCTTTTCCCACGCTCATTACCTCGCTGTTAAATCTTTCTGTGGTCTTGAAGTTGAGGCTTTGAATAGATCCAGTTAGGAGCTCCTCAGTCACAGCTGACAAGTTTTATAAGACTCTTAATATGGATTTAAAAAAAAAAAACAAAACAAACAAGAAAGAAATTTTGCATTTGAAGTCCTCTAATCCACATGTGTGGGTTTAGTGCTGGGGGAATGTGTTGATATAGATGGTTCAGTAAATGACTCCATCTTTCAAGTTGTCTATGGTACCTCCATGGCACCCTATGGGCCAAGGGGTCTCTGCCACTCCTTTTTTACAGAGCGCCAAACATCCATTTAGGCTGGAACAGCTTTTAACCTCCACTGAATTTGGCTGGGTTCAAGATGAGGATTTCAAGGCTGAAAGCAATATCATTAGCAAATTCATGAGAAATCCGTCCTCCCCCAAATGTACTAATGTTTTACCAGAAAAATGGAAGCTGCTTCCTGAAAGCTAATTTATTAAATCAAGTTCTTATTAACAGATAGTGTGAGCCTTCAGGTTTTTTACAGAAGAACATTGTCTTTTCTTCCTTGCTCTGCCTTTTAAAATGCATTCTGAGTGAGACATCTTCTCCTTAAAGCAGCTACTCCTACTAGCCAAGATAAAACATTAAGGTATAATAAAACACTCTAATAATAAGACTCCTACAGATTTGCGCTCTTCTTGGCATCATCCTTGGGAATGGTTCCACAAGCACACTCTGTGAGCATACTCCTTTATCTAAAATCTTGCCCCTTGAAGGGTCCTTGAGTTTACACCAAGTTCTACCTGCAGTGCCATTGGTGTATCTTAATTCTTCGTAAAATGGGTGACAGATAATTAATGATTGGCTTAATTAAGGGTGGTGATTTTCTCCCCCAGGGTGGATTGTTGGTTAATAAAGACAGCAAAGTGTTGGTAGCCCATAGCTGGCTGCAAGGAGCCATGGAGGAGCATGAGGGAGGAGCTTTTTGTCATGTTTATGTCTGCTCCAGAAACAAGTGTTTTGTAAATGCTACAGACATCACCAATAGGCTGTTGCATATGGGGAGAGTCTGTCTCTCCTCCACCATATGGGGATGTCGAGAGAGAGGTGTGACATCCTTCACAGGTCTGTGAGATAGCTTGGGTGCTATGATGGTGATGATCTCTGTTCCTGTTCAGCCCAAGCCTCGCTGTCTGCCTACAGATTGCTTCCTCTTTCTTTTTGCAGGCTTTTTAGTGCAATTTTAGAACAAGCAACCAAAGCAGATGGGGGGAATTCAATAGGAGGAAAAGGTGCCGGATTCGATGTTAAAGCACTGCGAGCTTTCCGAGTGTTACGTCCACTACGGCTGGTGTCTGGAGTTCCTAGTAAGTACTGTCATTGTTTTCCTCTTCACTGTGTCTGTGCTGTGGCATGGGGCAGGGAGAATTTTTGTAACAATTCTGAAGACAGAGCATGATACAGGTTATTTTTGGTGTGTGGGGGAAGGCTTTTTTCAAATTTATGTATTTGTGATAAACGTGATATTAATCGTGATATTAATCAAAGGGTGACCAAAGCAGAGCTGAAAAGGAATGGAAGTTTCATGATATGTCATTCTGATTGTGCAACCTTTTTAAACAATGAAAGGGGAAGATCCAGGATTTTCATGATTTCAAGCATAAAGTCCTTTAAATTATTGTGAAATCACAGTGAAGTTTTGGTATTATAAATTCTTGACTTTGATGGAAATTCTGTATGGTCATGTGTGTTGCTTTCGGAGGGAGAGGAATTTTTTCATTAAAATTGCATTTACTTCTTTGCATGTGATGTTCAGATCAAGAGCACTGGGAAAAATTTAGAAGCCACAGACTACAGGGCAATGACATACTCATGTTCTCTGTTAGTCTAATTTGCTTAAATTATTTGTAATGCCTCTGAGAAAGTCCTCAAGCAGCCTTTGATAGTCTTTCATCCATTTTCTTGTTTACAATGAAGCTTTGAGTAACTAAGTCTGGTAGTCCCATTGTGGAGGTGGAATATGGACATGACAGTGTGGGAAGATGATATCATTTGGCTTGAGAGTTTATTATGGGTGGGACCTCTTTATCTTCTGGGGAGAGAGGGGTTGAAAACTGTCATTGCTTTCCATATTTCTAGCAAAGAGAGATGTAGTGAGTAGAAAAGGAGATAATCTTCTCCAGAACAGCTGCAGGGAGCACTTTGTTTTTTTTTTATTTGAGGGTCTTGCTAGCCTGCTATCTTAAGTATTTCTAACCTTAGTCATTCAAAAACCTTGGGCTGAGTTGCCATAAACTCTGTGATATCAGTTTTTCTGATACAGACTGAGCATAGCTGAGTGCTTGGTGCTCTTGGAGGGCTCACGGAAGCTGAGGGAACCAAATCTGACACAGTTCATATCCATATGCATATACAATCTCGATTCCAGTGTAGACTATCTAACAGGCCATTTTGTGAGTTTTCCTCATCAAGAGAAGTATTTAATTGTACCAGAACAGAATCAAGGAGCCTGGTGCAGACTAATAAATATTTAGTCTTGAGAACAAAATGCTAGTGCAGTGTGAAGCAAGCAAACCAGCAACTTCACCTGACAGATACCCTCTATTAATCTTTCTGTTTCTGGCTTGGGACATATTTGTTAAACCAGGCTTCTTGGGGGCTGGCGTGACTTTAAGAAGCCTACTGAGGTATGTAGTTATTGTAGCCTCAATCTTGACTGGGCAATTTTTAATTGTACAAATGCCTGTACAATTGATTAGCCTAGAATAGATGCTATCCCTATGTATTAGAGCATAACTTTTCTCATGAGGCCTTTTAGATGATATTGCCTAAGCTAACCATAAACAGCACATCACAGGATTGCATTCTTACAGGAGTTTAGTGCAGAGGTCTAGAAGTCAAGCCTCAGGTCCCATTCAAGTTAAAATCATATAACTCCATTCCAGTTATAATCATATGACTGAGGCATCATAAACACCAGTGGGTGAGCTACCAACATTGCACTCGCAGCATTTTGCCATCCATGAAGAAATGCTTTTTGCATCTTTAGCCTCCCAAAATGCAGAAGACTTTTCCCCTGTAAGGAAGAAAAACCTATTCAGATTTGCTCTAAAATTACATGAATGTAATATAGGCTGCAATTCTTTCTCCCCTAACAGAGCCTGTATGGAAGCAGCATCTCTTTAGTAAGAGGGGTTCCTCTGGGTCACTGGCAGCCGCCTTCAGCATGGAAATTCCAACATCTGCTGCTTGGCTTGAGGTCCAGATCTAACTACCACTATTTGGGAAAAAAGTGTGTAAAGCACAATGATTCCTATAAAACAAATTTTGTGAAACACATGGCGAATTTTCGCATGCAAATCTTAAACTCATTAGGATTGGTCTTGGGAAATCAGTTGTCTGAGGTGGAGAGATTGGCTTGCAGCATGGAATAATTTTTTCTGAGTCACCGGGAGTTTACGTGGATTTTTTTCTCTCTGGCTCAATCCATAGGAAATAATCCAATTTAAGAGGGACATGTTTTGAATCCAATTTAAGAGGGACATGTTTTGTATTCAGGTTCATGCATTTAAAGACCTGTCTCAGCATATAGAGAGTTTCCACATAAGTTTGATTTGAGGTATAGGAAAGACACATTAATTGCCCTCTGAAGTAAATCATCTGCATTTTGCAGACTGAGAGCTGGAAACAAAAGTTCAAGATTTAACACTTCCAGACGTGGCTTCTAATTATTTATAGCTCCTATTGGCTACCAGTGCTAGACATTTAGGTCAACATAACAGCTTCAGATAGATGGATGGAGGATGTTAAGAGCTCAAAATCCCCTTTTCCCAAATCCCATGCATGTTTATTCCTGGGACTTGGCTATCTCTTGCCAGTAAATATCTCAACCAAGAAATGGGGGACTGTCCAGTGCAATAAGTGCTTCATGTGCAAACAAAGCTGATTCACCCATGGGCAGACAAGCAAAAAGGTACCTTTGACAATCTTTGTTAGGATCAAACTGTCCAAGGCCCCAGATAATGCAAGTGCCTCCTAAAATCAAAAGGGTTTGAGGTCATGAATTCAACAAAGCCTGAAGACTACATCTGGATGACGGTTGTGGGCACATCAATATTTCATAATCTTTGAGAGAACAAATGACACTTTTATGCTTTGAGGGTATATGGACATTCACAAGACCACTTGTCATAAGGAAGAAAATAGACATTTTGTTCAAAAGATAAGACAGACTTTTTTTTATCCTTGTCACAAAAAGCAACTGTACCATCATGGGAGAAGCCTTCAAAGGCACTGAATTGAAAGTCTTTGGGTTCCCAGAATGACTTAAAAAACTAGTGTTAAGTATTTACACATTTCCAAGAAATTCAATAGGGATTGATTGGGTTTGGTTTGAGGGGATTTTTGTGTGTTAGAATTTTTTTTAAGTAGTTTGAGTTCTTTTCCAGAAAACTTTTTTTTGAGTGAGAAGTACAGTTCTTGTGGTGACTGTCTGAGGGGAATGGCAGAGCAGTAGATTAGATAGTTCCCACAGCTCTCATCCCAGTGCTGGCTGTTGCATTGTGTACAAAATAGAGTTTCGGACCTAATTAAGCAAACTCTTTTTTCCCCCCTCACTCTTTTTAAAGTCCTACTGCTTCTGGAAAAATGGTCCACACTCGGTCCTTCTAAACTGGCATTAAAGGGTGGATTAATGGTGATTATTTTGAAAAGCACATGCATGTGCTTTCACACAGTTTTCACAGGTTTCATCATAGTACAGTCACTTTTGAAAATGAGACATAAGCACTTGGTATCTTGACACACAGACCAGATTTCACTGTTCAACTGTCCTGTTACTGTCATATTAACACAGTTCTTGCAGAGCAAACTTTACTTTGGTTGCTGAAAGAACTTCACTGCTGGAGTACCAAAGCAGTCCCCTTGTAAGGAAACTTCACACGTGCATCAGAGCACCTGTCTTAATGTGCATCAAGATCAATATAATGGTTTGAGAAAGGAGAGAGAAGGAAAACAATTCCCTTGATGGACGGAAGTAGACAAGTGCAAAATCAGCATGTCTACCAAAACTTAATCACTTTAGTATCTTGGAAACTTACCCAGTATCTCCTTTGGCAGGAGTGTAAAGCATTGTAAAGCTTTCTAGGGACAGAATCAAGTCAGCCCTTTTGTGCTAAGAGTCTTCTGTTGATTACTCTTCTCTCTCAGTTTTAAGTTATTACATATTTTAAAACTTGTTTTAAACATTTTGTTCTTGAGGAGGGCAAAAAGAAGCAACCAACTGGGCAATGAAGAAACATGATCCAATTAAAAACGAAAATCACTCCTGACTATTGGAAAGGGCAATGAGTTACTCCTACGCATGCTAGCTCATGCCCTTTTAACTTATTAAATTCCATTTCTATCACCTTTATTCATGCTGCTCAATTATACCACCTCATACATTCTGTTCATTCTCTTTATGTTGTACTTCGTCTTAATCTAACTGCATTTTTGCCACTGGTTATTGTCTATCTGATATTTGCCAGACTTAATTGATAAGCTCTTCTGGACAATTTGGAAGTCATATAATTTGAGTAGCTGCTGTGCTCTGAATTTGTGTTTTCAATGAGATCCTCTGCTGACACACAGATTTATGTGGGCAGAAGACCCTGCTACCCTTAATGAAGCTGGAGAGGAAACTTGACTGTTCCACTGGAACAAAAACTTGACGTAATTTCTCTTTTATTTCTTTATTTTAAAACCACAAAAGCTAAGCCTGTGCTGTGTTCAAGCTTCACTGGAGTCTTGTAGCAGGAGAGTTACTCAAAGGCAGTGCAGGGAGCTCTCCAGCACCAGTACTTACGGGATCTACTGGAGATGCAGGAATTGCACAATAGGGAAAGAGAAGGCACGAGCAAAAGGACTAAAGCCAAACCCTTCCCATGACAAAGCAATGTCCTCCTGTTAGTGACACAGCAGCATGTAACTGGTAGAGTACATATTTGAGTTAAAGTTAAATAAGATCAGAATTTTCATGTGTGAATGCCTAGAGATTACTATCTTTACATGTATTTAAATAATTAACTAGAGCACATACTTTTTCAAAATTATGCTTCTGTTTAAGTCCATGATTACTCTGAGTCTATGAGAAAATTGGGCACCTTCAGACATGGTGGATGAAAAATTCAGACATTTTTAGATTTTGGTCGGTCTCATTGCAATTAGTGATCTGCCCTGAAATTCTCTATTAAAATTTATAATGCTTTCTCAGTCCCAGCAGTGTTCTCTACCCCATATTTATTGCTGTGTTTTCTCATTACCACAGCCATCCTCTATCCTTATCCCAAACTCTCTGGCATTAATCAAAATATTTCTTTGATCTTTGTAACAGGTAGGAAAGTGTCCTGCCCTTCCTTGCAATGTCCTGATAGATCTGAGCCATCCAGGTCTATCTATTTGATGCCACATTCACCACATACAGCAATGAAGCTGAGAAGTAAAAAACACCCTGAGGGCTCTATGGGGAGAGCAATGTGTGAGGAAAGGTTTTGCTCATTTGAGAGATGCTGGGGTGGCAAAGTCACCCAGTTGTCTTTGTTGTAAATTTGCCATATTATTGCACAAAGATGAAGCAAGGAGATCACAGGAAGACTGGATTTTTTCCTGTCTACGTGTTTTTGTGTGGAGGGCTGCCTAAATACATTGTGTGTGCTAAATTACAATCAGGTTTTTTGTGGAGAAGAGCAAAAGCTTTCAAATACTTACAAAATGTTGAGATTATAGTCTGCATTTTCCAATAATGACTGTTCTTAACACTAAAACTGGCAATATTTTTTCTCCCCCTTTACAAGGAATCTGATCTAATCTAATAATTTGAAATCACAGTGGAATCCTGTCTGTATGATCTCATAATTCAGAGACACCTCTCCCTGAAAGAAAAATATGGGGGGACTTTTATAGCAAAATACTGAGTTACAGAGTTTAAGAGAGCAGAGACATGTCAGAACCACCATGGTCACCTTTCTAATGTAAGACTAAGCAACTGCTCTATCTAGTCTTTGATTCCAGGACTTGGAATTTGCAATGATTTATAGTAAAATGGGTGTCTGATGCTTCTTGCTCTTAATGCTGTGAGCTAGAAACTGGCATTGTCACAGAGATTTTGTCTTCCACTACACCCAATTTGGAGGTTGTGTGCTTAACTGGGGGGAACAGATTCAACGTTTTCTCTCTTGTGTAATCCTTGTACACCTGAATTATTCTAGAAGCCAAATTGAACTGGGTTGTAGCTGAAACATCCTCAGAGCCCCTCCACTTGG
Source organism: Drymodes brunneopygia (assembly GCA_013400955.1). NCBI lineage: Eukaryota > Metazoa > Chordata > Aves > Passeriformes > Petroicidae > Drymodes > Drymodes brunneopygia. The sequence goes on from VZTZ01002412.1 coordinate 483,718, forward strand.
TGTGTGCAGAAGTCTGGGCCACTAAGGAGGGATCAAGCCCAGTTCCTGCTGCAGGCACTCTGCCTCTGGAACTTTTCATTCTGCCTGAATTGTGTGAAGCAGGGAGGTCAAAATTTTGATTTTTAACTACCCTCGAATGTTCTTTCCCAGGGAAAATACACTGTTCTCATCTGTAGCATGATTCCAACTTGGGTTTGCCAAACCACTTTGCTGGAGGGTGAGAACAGGACCTAGAGCAGCCCTAGATGTTGTCAGCTCTCTCTCTCTGTGGAGTGGTCACATTGACCCTAGTCTATCCCTGGCCTGGGATTGCCCTTCCTCCTCCCCAGCCACTGAGACAGCACAGCTCAATCCATTGCAATGATTCCATTTTGCAGCTGTTGAAATAAAGCACGTGGAATGCAATTATCTGGTTTGCATTTGGGATTCTTTTTCTTTATTATTATTATTATTGATGCCCAATCTAACATTTCAACTGTAATTTCTCATTATTTTCTGCACTGTGAAGGAAAATTAACACTACTTTGTAGAGTTGAGGAAATAATGTAATTGAGGCAATAAACACAGAGACTTCAAGGAATCCAAAATTACATCTCTTTTGATAACCATGTGTTTTTGGAATATGGCAAAGAAATGTGAGCCATTGACTCTTTCTATATGTTGAATAGCCGGTATAAAGTCTTAAGGAAATGCTAACTGGCAGTAAGGACATCCACTTTCTTGTAAAATGTATATACTTCTAGCAAAGTACAGTTGACAAGTGTGTCTTGCACATGATTTGCATTTATTCACTGTCACTGGTGGAGCAAGGGACTTGAATTTGCCTTCCTGCTGCAGGTGAGGTTACACTGTGACCTGCACACCAGTAGGGGATTGTGGGTTGGCTTCACTGGGAGGAGACAGGAGAAGTGGCCTGATCAGAGCTTCCCAAGTGTGAGGGGTTTGTGAATACAATAATCTGTATAAGGAAGAGGCAAAATACTTGGCAGTTTACTGCTGCCAAACCTAGGAGATAAAGGTCCTTGACAGCTTAGGGACATCTAGGCAAAATTTGGCTTCCAAATATTAGCTCTGCCTTAAATGTTGCTGTTGTTACATAAAATAATGTCAGTTTTTTTGCCAACCCCAGTTCCTTCCTTTTCTCTTGAGGTCCAGGAGCTGTAGGAAACGTGCTCTCAGGCAGACCCCTGACATTCTCCTTCATTCTTGAACAAGACTTCTCATGCCTCTGTGCCATCTCTCCGGCACACAGAGCACCGTGAGAGGACAAGTTGCACCACCTTTCCCATGTCCTTGCCTGGCTGTTTTTAATCTCAAGTGGCCAATTTGTTTTGCTTTCATTAGGAATGGGGAGGGAGTGGATTATAAAGGATAGAACAGTCTGAACCAAATGTCCTCATTAGGCTCGTTCCTTCATAGTTAACTGCAAACTCTACACACGCTTGCAAGTCCTTTATTTGCTTAGGCCACCATTACTCAGGGGAGTAATTTGATTCCAGTGTAGCATCTCCCTTAGGTAAAGATCATTCCTGTGAGCAGGGATTATGCAATCAGGACCTAAAGCATGCTTCCTTGAGAGGTACAGCCTGCAGAATGATGTAATTTATGGCAGAAGAAGTTAACTCTGTTTAGCAGTAGCAAAGAGGGGTTTATCTTGCTAAGGAAGATTACTCACAGAGTCATGTTGTTGCTCTCATAAAGATTTCTCTCATACTTAATGCCAATGAAAGCAGAGAAATATTTGTTTGATCTTGTCTATGTAGCTCTTTTAAAAATAGCACTGACTGCTAATGTACCCAATAACTGTCTCAACCTTTATCCTGACAGTTATTGTGCATGCTGGCATGATTATTCAGCATGTCTTCACAACAGGAAAAGTCCCAATACCATAATGTGGGACCACATCAGGGTGTAGGCAGTCTCTTCCAAACGAAGAAAACAAACCCCATGCTGACATCAAAGAGCAGACAGGCAGATAGTAAAAAATTCTCTCTTGGCTTAGTAAGAGAATTTCCAGAAGTGCTCTGGATGGATCAGACATTTCTAGTACCTTTTTTCATTCTTCCAGTAATGCCCAGAGTTCTCACTCAGAATGGGTATAGGGCTGAGGTCTAAAAGAGAGCCCATGCCATCAAGATGCTTGTCCTGAAGCTTCTAAAAATCTAAGAATGCCATCTGCTGTCTCCTCAGAACAGTTTGCATTGTATCTGTACAGATTGTGGCTAACTGGAACCAGCAGGGACACGTTGGGTTCCCAGTTGCTCACTTGTAATTGCTGCTGCTGCTGTCACCGTGCTGGGGAAGGGAAGGTTTGGCTGTTCCACATCAAAGTAGTGAGGCTATGATCTGCTTTGGGGTTTTCTTCTGTTCTCTCCCAGATGACACCTCTACTGCATCTGGTGTCATCCCAAACTTACAACAAATGTCATCGCATACTTTGATTTCAACTGGCTGGATTTTGCCTTGCTTATTCATTTAAGATCTTGTAAGAAGTGATTTGATGTCCTTTGTTCATTTTCTCTAAAATAACTGGGTGTCTATCAATGTGTTCCTGCCCTGATGGGACTTTTTAACATTCTCTTTCTCGTGCTGTCCCAAGGATGTGACTGGCACACACACAGTCAGCTCAGAAGTGGGACACAGGAGAGTTCATAGGTTTTTGCTCAGGACACAAGGTGGTACATGAATGTTCCATGACTCTGACATCATTTGAATTACTTCTGTTTGTCCAAGCCTTCCACAAGCCTTGTTGGATGCCTGTGGTCCTTGTTGTGATTTTCACAAAACATTATCAGAGTATCAGCGAAGCACAGAGCAGCAGACCAGTCAGACAGAGCTCTCAACCAGTGAATGCACTTCAAGTCTGCCAATAATTATTTTTTTCAGTGAAGATCTGAATTTTTAATATTATTGCATCTTATACAAGTGCTATAGTAGGGGAAAAAAACAAAACATGAATTAAGTGTGGGCAAAAATGAGGAAGTAATATTTTAAAATTTCAATGTCTACACAAATCTATTGAAGACCTTCCCTCTGTCATTTAATGAAGATTTCTCCAAAATCAGGTACTGCCTTCTGAGTTATGTCTGCTTGCTATACTCTGCTAGATGAGAGCACAGGCATGTTGGCTGCCATGAACAACTAATAAACATTTCTATGCTTAAGATGTTCACTGATGGAACTAATAATTTGCTGTTCAGATCGTGGGGTAGTATGGAAATGACAGCCCACCTAACCTGCTCAGTCTCTTAAAATTTTATCTAAGTTTTCTTTGTGCCAGGGAAAAGGGAAGGAGATCAGACATCTTTCTTAATCTCCCTTTTTTCCAGAAGCAAATCCAATTCCTGTTTAACACATGTAACAATAACCTATCCCATATGTGTTTTGCCCTTTGTTGCAACTATTTTTTATGAGTTGTTTGAGTAGCTATGCCTCTTATTTTTTCAGTTTTAGATTATCTTCTGCTGGTTTGCCCTGCCACATCAATCATAATTCAGAAAACATCTGCTAACCCTCTGCAAAGAATCTTTTTTTCAATTTCTGTACTGCTAAAGCTGCTCAACAGTTTTACTTCAGAAGCATTTTTGACAGAATGTAGCTCACGGGATAAAAGAAATAGAAGAAATCATAAAAGTTCTATTTTTGTCACTTCTTTCCATAGGCCTTACTAAATGTTGTTTTCTTTAGCTGTGGAAATGGCTATAGAAATTCAATTTCTTTACAGGATTACAAAACATCCTCTCTAAACTTTCTTCAAGCATCTCATCTTTCAGCCACACACCATCCTTGCAGAGGGCCAAGGCAGTGGTGTGAGAACTGGGACATATCCAATGCTATACATCTTAGAAGTATAATCTGTTGGGGGAGTTTATTTTCTATTATTGCTCTCACATTAAGCTAGGAGCCTGTCTGACATTTCTCTCTTTTTTTTGCATGGGTTGTTTGGTTTGGTGATAGGGTGGGGTTTTTTCCTGCAGTAAATTGTTCAATACACTTCCCAACTGGCATTTTCTTGTAGGTTATTGCTGTACATTGTTGGGGTTTTTTTTTTATTGGAAATTATCAAAGGAAAGTTCCATTTAATCAGGTTTGATATCTTGGTCAGAAGTCAACCCAATAAATCCAGGTATCAATAGATGCAAGCTTTACGAAGGTCTGTTCTAAATCTAACAGTTCTGTTTTTTAATATGAACAGCACCCAATGAAAGAATTTAGCATTGAGTCTCACCCTTCCCCTCACAAGATAGGTGGAAATTTCAACTCAGCCTTTAGCCCAGCTTATGCTTTTCACATTCCAGGACTGAGATTATTTCACTTTAAAACTTTACTTTGGAGGCGGTCAAGTTCCTCTCAGATTTATATTTCTATTCAGATTGTAGCAGGAGAGCCTTCTGATTCCCTGTTGACAGCTTATTATATGTAAAAAGAAATTAAAAATAAATAAATGTTTAATTCCAGTGCATTCTGGCAACACATACACAATCTGTACAAAAAGCCTTTGAACTGTGCAAGTTGTAAAGAGAGTCACAAAGAAAATAAATACCAATAAAGAACCATTCTTTCTTCTGACAAATACAACTTTTTGAAAACTGCAACCATTAATTTTTCTGTCCAGACATACTGGGGCTGCCTAGTGAGTTAAGGACATTTTGCTTATTATGTCAGAAAGCATTTTTTTATCTGATGTGTGCAAGCAGAGTTTTAAGTCCAATCAGGTTTATAGAAAGTCAAAAGCAACAGTGTTATTAACTGGAAAAGAAAGAAAACTGGAGTTTTTGGTATTCTGAGATGGGACTGATTAACCACTGAGTTAAGTCCCTAAATCCATGCTTTCTTCTTAAAACTAAGAGTCAGAGTTGCTCAGATTTGTCTGGCCATGTATTTTTTTCAGTTGTTTAGGAAGAGAAAACAAATCCCACATGTGCATCAAGACAGTAACACAGCAACAATCACACATTGTGGGGTTTTGCACAAATTCTTTAATTACCTGATCAAGTAGCTTTCTATTGTTAGGGTCTCAAAACTCTCTTAGCAACACTCTATGACAGTGATTTGAAAATGTCACACTGTGTCTCTCCAGAGCTCAGTCCCATCTATGCTCATTAAGCACTATCCCAGTTAAAGAGGTGGGGGTGATTTTTCCTCTCCAGGGCTATATAGCCTATTATTTGTCATATATAGTGCTGCACTTCTACACAGTCATCTAAAGAGACAGTTTTAGACTTTATCCAATATTTTGTTGTTATTATTCTATCATGAGAAGTTCAAACTTGGTGTAGCTCACAGTAAGCCTCTTGTTATATGCTGGAGTGTTTTACCTGCAAGAAGATCCATTTCTCTCACCATATTTTTCTCCATCTGCTACAAAACTGTAATCTTATCATCCCTGGCTGGACTTCTACATTCATATAGTCCCTGTTAACATTTGTTATCTTTTAAGCTTTGGCCTTTTCTAAACCTGTTCACAAGTGATGAGTTAGAGCAGCTGGAGAAGGACATCAAATAATTGTCCACTTACCTGAGGAATTCTGACAATAAACTGTAAAAAATTTTAACAATTTTATAAAGGTGTTTGTAACCCAAAACTCTTTGATCTTCCGCTCAGATGATTGAGACGCAATGCTTTGAGCCCATTTCTGCTACCATGATCCTTTAGCACTTCCAGGTTTTGAAAGTTCCTTGTTTGCAAAACCATTTCCTTAGGACACGTGTATTCATTTCTCAGAGCTGCATACAAACAGCATTTGACATCCTGAAACAAGGCTTTTCCATCATTATCTCAGTTCAGAGGTTGTTTAACTATTGTCTTGGCATTTGTTTTTTATGTTCACCTGACCAGACTGAAGACAGTAGAGCATGTTGACAGATTCCTACACAAGTTTCTGGTTGAATCCAGTGACATGGGACTAGACCAAAATTTCCCCCTGTAAAGACTGTTCCCTGTCGTGCTTGGGCATGAAGAAATTTAAAAAGTAGAAATGTGATGGGTCATTTCACTGAGAACTGGAACAGATCTTGGGCCAGACTGGGTTTGGACAGCTGTGTAGGAGGAGGAGCCCAGAAAAAGTCTTCCTAGCAGTGATCCTTCCCAGTGGTTAAGAATAGATAAAACCTTTACAGTGACCACAAGAATTGTTTTCTCAGTCCATGGTCATCCTGTTAGCAGAAAATCAAAGCTATTTCCTGGGAAATAGTGACAACTGATCCTTGCTGACCTAGGAACTGTCAGGGTTCCTGAATGTCCTTTACCTGCCTTAGCTTTAATCCATCTTTAGAAGTCCCTGTCTGGCAGCGAGTACTCGACCTCACCCTCCCCACTCTGTGCAAGAGTACTTGGCAGCACACTGTGGTCTTTGTTCAAAACAGCTTCGGAGTTTGCTCACTGAACTTCATTTTGGTTTTGTTCAAGGCAGCTTTTTTTCTGCAATGTGAGATTTTCTGTAGGCTCTTAGTTGCTGCTTTTCTCTCCATGTTCCTCCTCTACATAGAGGTAGCTGCATGGGAGGAACACTACACCATTTTTGGATTTGGTTTTTTTACATTTAAAGTCTGAAGATCTTGCCTGGATCTCATCCTCAGCTCAACTGAGCTGAAATCAAATGGTCAGAGAACAAGGCTGAACTTGCAGGAGCTACCTCATGTGTTGGAACTCGGAAGATGAAGAAGGTCTTTTAGTCATTAAGCAACTTCATAAGAGAGTGGACACTTGCCTACTTTGAACAAAAGGCTACTAAAAAAAGTTAACTCCCCATCCCAGGAGGAGAGAGGGATGCTTCTGTGAGTGGTAGTAGAGGTCTCTTCCAGAAGAGACTCCAGGAGCCTAAGTACATTTATCCAAGCATCCTCCTCAGCCAGCTAAAAGTTGGGGCTGTGTGGCCACCATGCTCAGGACAAGCTATATTTTCTAAGTTAGGTCATTCTGGCAGGCAGGGGATACTCAAGCTGAGCTGCTTCCCAAGAGAAAAGGATGCAGAAGGAAGAGCTGGGTTTTGTTGTGGCTTTTGGTTTTGTTCTGCTGATCCTTTCTCGCCTCAAAGGGTGAGCCAAGGGTGGTACTGCAAGACTTGGCAAACATAAAACAATTGTGTTCACATCCACATGCCCATTTGTATGAATCCCCTTGTGTGTGAGTATTTCAGTTTGAGATGTCAATGAAGACATGGTTTGAAAATGCAGGAATGAGAACATCGTGAGCAGATGCCAAAACTTTCTTTCTATTTTTCACAGCACGTGGTTTTGAATTCACTGCTTGTATATGTTTAAATGGCATTTCCTACTCCAAAGTAGTCACCCTGCAGCTTGAAAATTTTCTTTCCTATTTCTTTTCATATCGACTACTTTTCTGTGTTGTCTTTCCTTACTATTCCAAGACCTTCCCTATTATTCTTGAAATAGAAATGACATCTGCAGCCCCAAGAATGCTGCACTACACCCACAGAATTTACTTTATCTAGCAATCTGCCGCTAATATTTTGAGAATCCTGCAAGACAGAAAAAGACTACCTCCCCAAATTGCTATTGTACAGTTGTCCTTAAATGAACTGTGTCATATGAGTTCCCTTTGCAACACTGGTGAAGAAAGTACTCAATGTTTTTTCTCACAAATCATTGTAGATGTTCTTGTCTGAGATATCTTACCATGACTGTGGACCTTTTTGTGCTAAAACTATCTGTTGTTTTCCAGGCTTCCTTTGAAATTGCTATAAAATCTTTCATATTTATGAATATTTAAAATTTTTCAATTTTCTTAGCCAATGTCTACATTTATTAAGTGATAAACATCCACTTTGGGGAATATTGCTGGTTATATTGCTTGTGCTTTGGAAATAGAACTGTAGTGGCAGTCTCTTGGTGTATTGTCAGAAATAAATGTGATTTGTGGGTAGAGCATATTTGTGGCTGGGGATGGTGCATCAACTCTATCAGTTCAGAGTGGTTCCCAGAAGTGATCTGAGTGATCTGACTCAGGCCCTGTGCTGAGTCACAACTCCTCCCCTGCTTCCTCCTTGCTTCCACAAAGTAGTAGTTTTCTTCTGAACGGCATTAGCAGGATAAGAATTGCTTCCCATACCCCTGGCACTGACTGAAGTACAAAAAGGTTTATTTTTTTATATATAGGGTCTATAGGGCGCCTCCTGCTCAGGGCTGCTTTCAGGGGGTTCCTGTACCTGCTGGAGTGGGTGATCCCTGGGGATCTCTGACAGGACAGCAGTGACAGCTGCAGTGGGTGATCCCTGGGGATCTCTGACAGGACAGCAGTGACAGCTGCAGTGGGTGATCCCCAGGGATCTCTGACAGGACAGCAGTGACAGCTGCAGTGGGTGATCCCCAGGGATCTCTCACAGGACAGCAGGGACAGCATTTGCAGGAGCAGGGGAACACCTGGATGCCCCTGGAGCTTTGCTCAGGATGTGCAGAGGGACAAGCCCAGTGCCACAGGGCAGTGCAGGAGAGGGGAGAGCTCACCTGAGCAGGTGGGGCAGCACGTGGGGGTGCAGGGAAGATCCTTTTCCTTTCTCTTTTTGATTTCACCTTCCCAGTCCCATCCCAGTGCTTCTAATCCCTCCCAGGTGCCCTCAGTCCCATCCCAGTCTCTCCCCACTGCCCCCAGTCCCTCCCTGCTGCACCCCAGTGACCCCAGAAAAAAGAGGGGTTTGATGGAAAAGTGGTTTAAATTGCGGGGGAAACCTCCTTTTCATTATTGTCTGTGTTTAAATTGGAGGGGATCCCCCTTCACCTGTGATTTTAAGGGTATCAATTGAAGGAAAACCCACCTTTTCCATGATTTAAGGATATCAGTTGATGGGGAAGTGTTATTTTCTGGTTTATATGGAAGAGGAAAACCTTTCTGGTGCCATTTTATGCATTCGAGTTGAGGGAAAATCCCCCATTTTCATCATCTTATGGTTTAAATTGCAAGGGAATCCCTGTTTTCCGTCGGTTTGAAGGGTTTTAAATAAGGGGAAATCCTCTTTTTCCCAACATTTGAAATATTTAAATAGCAGGGAAAGGACAGAAAAATAGAGATAACAAATGCAGGGAAATGTGAGGTGAAAAAGGAGAGAAAAAAGGGCAGGAAACGTGAGGTGGACTGAAGGAACCTAAGGGGAAAAGGGCACGAAATGTGAGATAATTGTGCTCTCGTGCATTAATTAATTGGGAATTTATGAACACCACTGTGCAACAAAGAAGAGGTATTATCTTTTTGAGGAAAAATCTGGCAGAATCAGTCCCAGAAAGAAGATTTTTTGGGGTCTGAAATTTCGCAGCCTTGAAAGAAAAGGCAAGTTGGGTGTTTCTAATAATTGTCTTACTTTTTATAGGCATGTCTTCCTTGAGAGGAATTCTGTATTAGCAAACTTACCATTAATTTCCCTGGATATGTTCCACAGTGCAACAATGCCAAGTGCATTTTAGCAGCTGGGCCTTTTTCTTGTGCCATCTTGCTAAACATTGGTTGAAATCCAAAAAAGCTTGTAAGTACACAAGGGGATATGTAGGTAATCCCATTGCTTTAGGTGCAGACACTTACATGCTCAAAGATAAAGCACCTTCTTCAATAACTGCTTGAATCGATGAGGCAGCAACCAGTCCCTCTCGTCATCTTCCTGAGAGAAAAAGCATCATATAATAGCTCTAAAACACCTGCAGCAGCCCTAAAAGTGCATTTCCCATAGCTTTGAGAAAGATCAGTGTTACTTGGTGTAAGCTTTTTTCCTTCGTTCTTCCCTTGTCCCTCTTCTTCCCAGTTGTACTCTAAACTTTTGAGTAAATGCAGTCCTCCAGAGGCTAAAAAAGGGCTTGACCTGGTATAAAAAGCAATGTTTTTCCCATGTAATAAATATTTAAAATGTTTTATCAGTGTAAATAAATGCTAAATTCTGTGAGCCCAGGGAATGGCATTAACGTGTTTTGCTTGCTGAAACATTTATGGAATCAGTGTCAGCCAACAGAACACAGCCAAGAGGTTTTTTTTAAAGGTAAATTGAAGTGCTTTTAAAATAAATACTAAGAGTTGTTTAAGATCTTCAATTATTAACAGATGAAAAGTGTGGGCTGAAAAAGTGCAAACAATCCCTTTCGTTGCACTTTCCCTTAATCCCTGTGCAGTTCTTGGTGTCCAGCCTGGAGTGAGCCCCTCCAGGCAGATGCTGCACCTTCACAGATGTCTGGAGAGAGTCTAGCACATGAATAAGTAGATTTAGAAGGCAAAATATTTGAAAACCCTTTATTTTTGTATTTACTTCTCAGGACTTAAGTTCAAGACCCTGTGTTTATGGTTGGACAGTGCTGACATTGCCAGCCTCTGCAAACAGCACTGTAAAAACTTGGCTCTGCTGTAGAAAGCAGTTATTGGCATCACTTCCTTTAAATTCAGAGGCCAGCTCTGCAGCCTGATCAGGTCACCAAGCACTCTGATTTAATTATGATTAATTATGCTTATTGCTAGGAGTGCAAGCTTTACCTCCACAAGTGAGAAAAAAATGCCAAAGATGTGTGATGGTGTGAATGCCCATGTGGGGTGATACCTCTGTATTGCACCATGCAGAGATTAAGAGCATACATGAGCTGGGCCAGGGAAATCATTCTTTTATAAGCTGAACTCTCTTTTCTTCCTCTGCACAGAGGAAGAGCCCATAAGAAGCGTAGAATTCTCACCATTGGTTAGAAAAATCTTTGTGACTGCTTAGAAGGGGGGTGGTTTGCCTTGATTCACTCTGATCAGAAATGCATCTGCACCTCTGGGGTTTCAGAACGCAGATTTGATGTGTTTTGAAGCGTGTGAGGTTTTTATTTAAAAAGTGGCTCTGTTCCACCTACCCATGCTCTTCCCTGGTCCTTTGATCCCTCCTTGTACTCTCTTCCCCTTGCCAGTACAATGAGTTTTCGACTGTCTGGGCTTGGTTCCCTGCACCATTCCTTGCCACAGCTCTGACAGAATAAAGCAGTTTGCAGGCAGCAGCTGAGTTGCAGCAACAAGATCGACAGCAATGTGGGGAGCCTGGTGATGTGCATGGATCTTTTACATTTCTGCAAGTAGCATTCACTGCATCTCCTGAGGCCATTTCTAAAGTCACTGCACAGTTGGTGTTTTTTAACTTTTAGGAGCTCTCCAAATACTTTGATGGCAACATATTTAAGTTTGCTAATCATTGGAATCATCTGGGTTTCAAAACAGGCTGCCCTGAAGGGATACTGCACAGCACACACATCAATTCATGCTAACAGTATTCAGTACCTCATGTCCTCTTCAAAGTTGGCTTGTTATCCTCAAGAGGCTTTTCTCTAATTAAGCTGGCTGAAGGTCTTGTACATCTTCTGGTGGCACATGTTCCCCTCGACCATCTAAACATCATGTCAAGTTTATGGTGCAAACCTTTGTTTTCACAGACACTGCTTTGTTAACACAAAGGGCATTGCTTTGTGCAGACATGATCTCCTCTGGACATCTGTAGTAGGCTGAAGCCCTTTCATGGCGTGGGTGTTAATGAAGCTGTTTTTAAAATGGGAGAGCTTTTTTGTTCATCTTTTGTCTGTCCTCAGCACCCTCTCAGAAGTACTGGGTATAACCTAAAATGAATGTTAAAATTAATTAATAATAATTAAATTACATAAAACCTGTTATTAGAACTCTTAACCTCATGAGCTTGGCTACATTTTGGATTAACAAAACTCCTGAAGTCACTGAAAAGGGAGGCCTTTAGTTGCTATTGGGAAGATTTATTTGAAGCAACAATTATTTCAGTCTGCAAAGTTTGTGGGCTTTTTTTTCAGGTTTGCAGCCATCTGTAGTCTTTTAACTTTCTTGTATTGTTGCACCTTGTTTGGGAGAAGGTGAGGCATTGTTTTAATTTCCTGGGGAATGTAACATTCCTGAGTGATGTAAAGGATTGGAGCAGTGTTGACTGCACCTCATTTTCCATGCATATTTAGGATGAGTAGACTGAATGATGTGGGCATTTAGAGGAAAAGGTTGTATAGGATGTTCTGATCCTATCAGTAATGTAGCTCATGTGAGAGCCTCTGTGAAAGCCAGAATGTTTCATGCTGGATGTCACTGACTTTGGATAGCAGCATAACCTCTGGATAGATAACTGATAACAGATAACTGAACCTGAAAAATGTTATGACATCTGAAGGATGTTCGAATTCAGCCAGTATTTGCTAGCAGGCAGTGAGGGATGCTGCTGGCCAGGCAGCTGATGCCACATTTGGTTGTGTTTTTGTTGATTTCTGCTGTGCTCCATCACGGCTGTGGAGCAAAGGCAGTCTCAGCCTTAGCTGTGAACTGACAAGTGGATTGCCTACAAGGGAAAGTGCTTGTCAAGAGATGTGTCATCCTCATTAGAAAGTATTTAAATTAGTTTAAAAAAAAAAAAAAAAGGAAAGTCTAAGATCTTAGATGATAGATTTTAAAAGTTATTAGTTATCACAAGCTCTCTTGGCAGATGTATAATAGACATTTGCAACTCATGAATCACATTTTTTAAAAATCACAGCTAATACCAACTTTTATAACAGCATTTGTAGGAGACATTAATGACTTCTGGCTCTCAGTCATTGCAAAATCATGAGCTTGTAATTGTTCTGATCTGGCTATTTGTAGACTATGGAGTTCCAGAGGTCTCTCAATACTTCCATCATTAATAACTTGCCAGTGACAGTGGTTGCCATCATTCCTACTCAAAGTGATTACTTCAAGATCTTTGTAAATGCAAATCCTTACTAAAGGCTTATGAGGTTTATTATTCTGGTTTTACAAAAGGAGGGGAAGGAGACAGAGGGAGGCACATGAATCTGCAGCTTGAGTCAAGTGCATCTGAGGGTACAGCTGCTTAGTGATTTAGAAAACTTGGCTACATGTCACCTTCCCTGGGCCATTCTGGGAATGTTTGGCTTGCTCATGATTAGGACTTTCAACAGTCTCATACCTTAACGACCATGTAATAATATTTTGCTCATACCCATTTCTGGGCAACCTCTGTTAAAAGGTGATTCATAAATCTTGGGACAAATCCAGCACTGCTGGTTCTGACTCTCCCTCTCTTGAGATTGAAGTTGGATGAAGTGGATGTGGAGCACAGGAAGATCTTAAGAGGGCTGGGAGCTCTCACTCAATATGGGTTTGGTGGTTCTTGAGGAACTCAGGCTCTGCCTGGGACTAGCTTGACTTCTGGAAGCACCCAGCATCAGAGTAGGGACACGACTCCAGTTTGCCACCTCTCCCCATGCTCTGGAGTGCATCTCTGTGCACCCTAGAATTTGCCCTCATGTGTGTCTCATGGTTCTTGTTCTTCTTCAGGCCTGCTTGTTCTGTGTGTTTCCCGTGCTTTAACTCTCCTCAATACCAGGTGTGCAACACCTCTTTTTCAAGAAAAGCAAGTTAGCTGATATATTCCCTCCTCGGGGAGGGGGTATTTGGTGACAGTAACATAATACCCGTTTCAGTTTGGTCTGTGATCTGGGCAGCAATAGTAAATCTTTGCAATGTTGGGGATCTTCTGGGGGGAGGTAATTGGTAAATGTACATCTTTAAATAATCAAGATAATGAGCGCAGGTGGAGGGGAATGAAACAAAACTGAAACACTACTGTGCAATTTAAAGCCTCTCTGAATTTTGTTCTCTTGCTGATAAGTGCTTCCTTCTGTTCTCTCTGCAGGTCTCCAGGTGGTTTTAAATTCAATTATCAAGGCCATGGTCCCTTTGTTGCATATTGCCCTGCTGGTGCTGTTTGTCATTATCATCTATGCCATCATTGGACTGGAGTTATTCATGGGGAAGATGCATAAGACCTGCTACCATGTGCAAGGGGGACTGATAGGTAAGGGGAGCACACACAAACATACAAAGATTTTCCTAGGAATGTATAATTCAGCTTTTTCCCAGGAATATATAATTCAGGGCAGTACCTTTTTTTTTTTAATCGCAGTCTGCAACTGTAGTTAGAAGTGCAACCAGAAAGAAAAAAAAATATATTAATGGGAAGAAACTTTTTTTTGCATCAAATCCATCAGGAAAGGACTTTCAAATTATTTGCAGAAAGAAATATTCACATTTCAAAATAATTCAATTGCACTGTCACTCATCTAACCATCTGTTAATTTTCATTTGATTTATTGATCTTGAACAGCAGCTATTTCTCATGTGGTGGTGGGTGCTAATGCCTAGGACCCAGTTCAGCTCATAAGAAAATATTGTACAGCAGAAAATGTTTTCAGAAGTTCTGTATTTTCTGCTTTTATAATGTTGGCAGATTTCATTTTCTGGAAATGATGCTAGGATGATAATGAACTGTCAGTCTGGTTTGCATCTTTAAAGTAGGTGTATTTTTCTCCATTCTGTCTGGAAGTATTTACATTACAGCATCTAATTCTGATATTACAGTTTCTGTCATTCATTTGTGATCAGAATGTGAACAACTTTTGGAAAATTACATTGTTTACCATATAAGATGAGAAACAAATGTAATTACACACTCCCCTACACATACATACATCTGTTAAAAGTGTAGCACTAAGATCTGAAATCTGTATATTTTAAAAAATCACATTGCAGAAGTTTTTGAGCTTATAATAATGTTTTCTGGAGCATTCTTTACATACCAAAGCATTTAGTTTGCTTTGTTGTATATGTTCCCAGGTCTTTGAAGACACCTGTACAGAATAAGGGGTGGATAATCAGCAGCCATAGAGTTTCTGAGTGCCACTGGGCTACTGATAAAATGCCACAGATCATCTAAATGCCAAGAGAGCAGAGCTCCAGACACTGTTTGCTGTAGTTCAGCAGTGGCCCAGTGCCACAGCAGCCTGCCTGCAGAGCACTGAGGCCTGTCTGCTGCAGGGGCTCAGCCTCCTCCAGCAGTGCCAGCCCAGCATTAACCCAGATGCCAGGTGACTGCGGTCGGAAAGCGCTGGCCATGACACACAGCCTAATGAAACATGATAGGCTTGATCAAATGTTCCCTGTCATGTTGAAAGGCATGAATTTTTCCTTGCAGGAGGGTATGGTTTGGAAAAAAAAGTTCGTCTCAGTTTTGACTATAAAATTTGACAGCTTGGCTATTATTTTTTACGAAAAGAAAGTGAAGTGTGGCAGCAAGCAGTTGCCTGTGTATTCCTGAGAAATCTGCCAAACTCACTGCAAAAGTTGTTAAAATTTTATATCCTTCACTTGCTTATCAGTGTATGGAATGGTTTCCTTCAGCTCTTTTTCCCCCTTGTCTCCTTTAAGATACACCTGCAGAAGATGACCCGTCCCCGTGTGCCCCCCAGTCTGCGCACGGGCGGCAGTGCCAGAACGGCACCGAGTGCAAGGCGGGCTGGGAGGGACCCAAGCACGGCATCACCAACTTCGACAATTTTGCTTTTGCCATGCTCACCGTGTTTCAGTGCATCACCATGGAGGGCTGGACAGATGTGCTGTACTGGGTACGTATCCGAAAATGACAAGGCTGAGAGTCCTGCTCGTGCTCACAGCTATGTTGAAACTTGGGGGCTTTAGCTTTCTTGCTTGTTTCTCTAGAATGAAGGCATGGTTGCTAGCATGGAGCTTGAATTAACTCAGCTTACTGTTAGGTAAAATGGAGGGGTTATCTGGTGCAATGATATCAAATGTAAATGTTGTCTTTCCATTGGTATTTTAATTTTGAATGATGGCAGATGGCTGATTGATTTGAAAGTTTGCAATGTACCTCAGTTGAGCATAAAGTCCTCTCTGCAGGAGTGAAACATCTCATACATCTCCAGATTACTGATGTAGACATATTTGTGACAGACAACCATGTGCTCTACCCATGGCATTTATGTTACAAAGGCACTGCACTGATCAGCTCATAGGTTTTATAAGAAAGGCCTCACAAATTCCAGCAGTACTCCTGATTGTGACTTTTGTCATAGAAGAATTTATTCTAATGTTATTAGCTCTGATACTGCTATCAATCATGGTCACATGTTTAGACAAAACATGATATTACCTTCAATATAAATGGAGTCTCATCTTGTCCTGTGCCCTAATTCTGGGCATTTCAGCAGCTTTAGTTTGTATCTTTTCATTCCTAGTGTACTAAGAAATTCATTGCAATACAATTATACTATAGGAGTTAATATCAAGTTTAGCTTTCACCAGTAAATCATACATAAATGTGTTTCTAGATGCAGCTCTGGCCATCAGCTTTTGCAGCAGTATGTTATGACCCAGGACCTTCATTCACACACAGCACAGTCCTTCCTGTGTAAGGCTAACCCAGACTCTCACTAACTTATAAGTCTGGCATGTCATGACACCTGGTTCTCCAGGATGGTAGATTGTGTTAAAATGCATGATGCAGTTTAACTCAAGAAGGCTCAAACCACACAAAAGGATAATCTGAACTGAGGCAGCTTGCACTGTTAGTCAACACCAGCTTCCCTCTTAAACATGAGCTTGAAGCTGCCTTCTACCCACCAGTGATTCAGAGTTTACAAGATTTCCCTTTGAAGATTTAGCTTATCTGCAAAGGATGGTCTCTGTGTGGAACAGCTAGAAGTTCTCTTTATCTTCTTAAACTTAGATTAGAATAGAGGCTATAGCTTCCTTCTAATGCCTGAGATAAAGGGCAGTGATCAAATCACAAGGGGAGTCTGGGTCTCAGAAAAAAAACCTGCCATTACCAGCAAAGAGGGTATAAATGAGTAAAATAATGAAGAGCAGAAGTTAGTCAGAAGAGAAACTGGGCAAAACTGCTCCACAATTCAACTATGCCTACATATAATATACCTGTCTTTTTACCATATTTAGCTCACATTTCTCCATGCTGTCAGGAAAAGACACGAAAATAGTTTTGGCCCTGTGTACCATTCAGTATTGTGAAACCTATCCACAAGTTATCACGAGTTTCTCCAAAGACATGTGCTGTGAAAGACCCGTCCAATTCCCACCCTTTAGGGCCTATGTGTCATTTTCATGCCTTGATATGAATCATGCTTAGCTCATTATCACTTATCTAATAACAGGAGCCAAAAGCATATACTCACTTCCAAATGATTTTCTACCATGACTGCAGCAGACAGTTCAATTTTTATGGTGTCCTGCAACAAACTGGGTTTTAGTTGTTGGCTTTTGTTTGGTATTTGGCCAGCTTTTTTTTCACTGATTTCCTGAGCAGAACTATTTTTTCTTTACAGACAGTGTGGTGAACTTAGACCTGAAATTAATGCAAATTTATGGTCATTATTTTCAGGAGCAGGCATATCATGAGCCTTTTAGACTATGGCATTGTTAGAATGCTTGCTTTGGAAAGAGAAATATTTGTTATCATCAGTTCCCAGTTATTCCTAGAGAAGACTACAAAAGATAAGTTAGCACTGCAGAAAAGAAGTCAATAACTGACAGGAGGAGGAAATTTAGTTTGTAAAGAAAAAAATGTATCACCTATGTTTAAAGCCCATGAAATACAGAGTTTGAGTAAATACCTGAACACCTGAGCTGGCAGACATTCTAAGCTGCTGGAAACAATCCTAAGAACACTATTGTCCCATATGACTTTTGCCTCTTTGTGCTATATTGACAAAGCAGACAGAATTCAGCTCTGATCCATTTTTGCCATCTGGTAAGGGAGGTGTCTGAGGTGTTCCCTTCTGCAGAGGGGTCTGTGCCATGCTGGGGCCTGGGGTTGGGCTTGGGCACCTACTACAGGGCACACCCAGGGGAAACACTATTGCTCTAAAAATATTTCTTTGTAGAAACAGTATCTGAACACTTGCACTGTCATTTCATGTCATTTCCAACCGTATCTGTTGTGGCTTATACAGTAAGATTTGGAGCCCATGGGAAGGGCATTCTAACTCAAGTTAGCCAGATCAGAAGGAAGAGTACTCTGGATAGTAAAGAATAGAAAAGATGCAGCATTTCAGTTACTGAAGGAAGAATTTTAGCAAGTGAGGTAGGATTCAAACATCTCTCTTATATTTACTGTGAGCCACTCTTTCCTTAGTGCAGTCTGACTCATACATAACTTTATTCCCCGGTTTTTGCCTTTTTGGCTGAGGGAGAGTGGACTTGTCATAGACAGCCCATTGGGAGCTGCATCTCCACAGGGTGCAGAGATAGGAGACTATTCTCTTCTCAGCTCTGAAAGATATCCTGGAACCACAGTGAGGTCACAAAAATTAAAATTTCCTTTATAAGGAAGTAAACCTGCACAGTTATTTAAATTGGAAATACAAAGTTTGTTGTCCATTTTACAGTGAGAGTACAGTGTACTTAAAAAACTGTAAGAAAATTTTGTCTGCAAATCAGATAGTTTTGCAGACAAAAATTTTAGGTGATGATTTTCAAAGGTCATTCATTAAACTTAACAATGTAAACAAACAGGCTAATATTTAAAAGTACTGAGCATTCAAAGTTCAAGCAGACTGTCAAGTTCTTAGCTCCTCTGCAATTCAGGGTAGATAACAAGGTTTGAATCTGGGGTCCTGCTGGGGTCAATGGCAAAATTCTCATTAATTTCAAAAGGTCAGGATCTCGCTCTGTATTTTGCAAAATCTTGATGTGCTGTTGAGATTTCCCACATGCAGTCACAGTACAACATGAGGACTCACAGATGCCTAATCAGGGCCTTGGTATCTGTTGAGATTAATCTTCCAAGGACATACGTGTGGATGCACAGAGTTTTCTTTGCTCCCTTCTTAAATCTGAAAATGTGTGCCTGACCTGAAACTCAGCAGAACAACAGATAAAGCTCTGGGCTGAACTACTTGGCTGGAAGTGTTGAGATGATGGAGCAATTCCTTTGCTTTTCCATAAGTGCTTCTCAATCATATCTTTTTATTTTCTAAAAAAAACCCCAAAACCCCAGCTTGTGAAAGATACCTAGATCTCTGCATTCCTTTCAGTGGGAATGGAGGGAATTAAGCACATTTCAGCATGTTGCCCTGAAAAATACAGTAGTCATTTCATGGAACCAATATCTGTCCTGTGTCACTGTTTGCAAGGTTAAAGCTGCATGTTTAAAAGTCAGAAAGCTGTGTGACCTTCCACAAGCCCTAGACTCCTAACCCACTTAAGAGCTCTTCAAATTTTAACTTCAGTTTCCTGCTTCCTTCTTCATGCTTCCCAGTGCAGGCTTTTCACCTGGGTAGGGAGGTCTGTCTCCTTGCTCATGGAGTACTATTTCCCATCCTCACAAAAAGATAATCAGAGACAGGAAAGCAATAAACTTATTCCCTAGAAGGACTTGGCATCACTAGGATCAATACACTTTCCAATCTCCTCTCTCTCTCTTAGCAGATAAGACTTGCGAATAGATTGGTTTCTTTTAAAAAAGGAAAGAAAAATGTTAGGGAAAACAGTTTGACACTGCTATCATAGAAGGTAGGATAATTACTTAAAAGGAGCTGAATTTTTAATGTGAAATAACTGTATTGGACAGGACGAAAATCTGTGCAAAACAGCCTTGTCGACTCTTCACTGAAGAATTGATCTTTGTTGAAGGGAGTGTTAAGTGTTTGTAGAAACACATCTCCTGTACTGCCTCAGCCTTGCAAATTTATTTTGTCCCATGCCAGGAGTCTTTGTCTCATGGGCAGTCAGTCCACAGAGTAGACAGGCACCTCTTGTAATGTCACATTATAACTTCTTCTATGCTTTCTAGAAGGATTTGAGGTTATTATTCTCAAAACTCTCCTTAATGTATGATCAGCCAGCATTAGCAGCTCGCTTGGTGCAGGCACCAAGGCCCGTATCTGAAGACCCATCAGTCTTGGAAACTTCCAGCAGCAGATGAAAATCCAAATGTTGCCAATTGAATCATTTGGTATTTTGTAAGCAGTCTCTGCTGCAGTCCCTTATTTTGTATTGTCTTGTTGACTATGGACGAAAATTAATCTCTGTTCAGTTTATAACAAAGTGTTTAAATATTTGTAGGCCTTTGTCTTCACTTAATCTTTTTCTAATCTGAGGAGAGTCAGTTCTTTCAACCTTCCCTAATGGATCTTCATTTTAATTATTTTTAATAATTTTGTTACTGTCCTTCAGGGGAAGCTTTGTTCCTGAGTTAAATACAATTTGGCCAGTGCCCTTTTTCTAGAAAGGTTTTCATCTTTGTGTGAAATGTGCTCTCTGCAGCTGGAGACCTGTGACACTGCATGCAAATCTACCCACTGCAGCCTCAGTTTTACAGGCCTGGTCTCTCCACTGCCCTGCACCTAAGCAATTATGCATATAAATTAAAACAAAGCACAGAGAAACTGCAAAACACAGCCATGTGTTGTTGTGTTGGGCTGTTCACACTGCTGGGTAGTGGAGAACCTGGTCCAGTTGTTCTGCTTGCCCCCTACAGCTTGAATTCTAGGATTGAGTAATTCTGCTTGATCTGCTTGAGGATTATTAATAATGAGCAACCCTGAGCCTGCCATCACTTTTGGATTCTTGGCTTTGACCCATGTCATTTGGACAACACTTCAGAATACTTGGTCAAGTCTCTGAAAATAACATGCAGCGCCTCCAGGAACAATTTACCTCAAGGCTCTAAGTGTAAACTAAAGAGTGTGGTCTTATTCTAGATGGACTAAGGCCAAGTCTGGATGAGATCCAGGGCACTAACCTGGCCCTGGAAGAGATGCCCAAACTGGCACAGAATAAGTTGACTCCCTCAGATTTAAAAAATCCTGGTTAGCCTTCCGCAGCCCCTAGGCAAGAAAATGATTAAATGGTCTAAAACAGTGCAGTAGAACCACCACAGTGTAGTGAGAGACACAACGCAGTGAGATTGAATCAGTGCAGACCTTCAGGAGAATCACAGCCCCAGGGACAGCAGAGAGAAGCATCTGTACATGCAGTGGGTTAAGGTGGGCTGTCCTGGAACTTCCCTCCACCTCTCAGCCTTTGAGATCAGGCTTTCAGGAGTGGCTAAATCAGCTTGAAACACAGGCTTAAAGTCACCCTTACAGTTCCCATCGTGAAATCAAAATGGAACAAATTGAACAACAGATGTAATTTGCTTTGCTGACAGCATTGACAGATCCTGTGAGCTTTTCTCACCCCCCTCCTCCAGCCTGTTCCAGCCAATGAGGAAGATGTGAGAAATTCAGAGATATTGCCACAAAGTGGAAGACATTAAACGCAGAGCTGCAATCCCCAATTTTCGCCAGCTGTGTTTTTCCTTCTAACCCTTTATTCTTGCAGCACTTAAGCTTGGATTAGTAAGGCTTTCCACAAAAGAGAATGATCTGATTCTAAGAATATATCTGTCTACATGTTTCCATGGTGTTTATTCCCCATCCACCTCCGCCCCTCCAAGAAAATGCTGGGCTTTTATTGTTGTGGGGTTGAGGTTTTTTTAATCATCTGTTTGGCAGGGGTTTGCATGAATGTGAAAATTTTACAAAGAATAAGCACGCAAGTATGAGCAGCCCATCACTATGATTGCAGGGGTTTTTTTAATCTCCATCTGCTGTAACAGTAGTGGGTAAGGGGAGAGGGCCCATAGTTCAGAGCACTGAAGGGCCACAGCATTAATGCACTGAAAAAGCAGCTTCCACATCTAATTTGCATAAATGCTGACCTCAATTTGTTTTCTTTTTCTTCATTAACAACTGCACATGCAACTGTAATGGTTGCTGTACCACTGACTTGAAAGTGAGTAACAGCAGTGACTTACTCATTGGCACCCGCCACGAAAACCTGCTGCTGAACATTTCTTCAGTTCACTTGTTGTGTGAAATGAAGTCTTTATGAGCCCTTCAGAACTCAACCTTGGACTTCTCAACCCTCTTCCTCTGTATGAAAGGAAACCCTCCATTAAAAATAAGCTTTTTTGGGTTAGTTTTGGGAGGTGTTAAGAGAGACCATCTGCCCATTGCTCCTGTGTGGGAAGGACCTTTTTAATAGCCCTGTCTTTCTGTTGCCCTTTCACTTTTCTTTCTTTTTTTGTTCTTCCTTAGACTGTATCCTAATTGCTGCTGTCTAATCACCACAGAGACCTTTCTTGTCTTTAATCTTTTGTCCCAGAGCTATAAAATTAAGAGCTAAACTACTGGGACATTTCTACACGACTTAGTATTTTAAGTGCCTCTGTTTGTGGGTGCACTGCCTGAGCCCTACCACCAGTTTTATGAAGAAATTATGATTGATGCCTTCTGAAAAAATAATCATCAGATTTGTTAGTTGTGGACCCATATCTACTAGAGAAATTCACAAATAACACACTGGTTCATTATCTAGATCCTGGGAAAGAAAAAGACAAGGGAATATGCCCAAGATCAGGACACAAGTCATGTGTCTAGAACTATTTATTAAATTATTGTTCATTTTGATTTTAACTTGTTTCAACATCTCGCTTTTAAGACAAAGGGCAATACAGCTGAACCTTCACCAGTCTTACTGTGAATATTAAATCCTTCCTGCCCGCAAAGAGAATTGGCCCATTAATGTTGGCTTTATTCATTGGTTTCAGAGGGATTTCTGCCTGGGCAGGATTTGAGGGCTCAGTATGATGAGTTGTCAGGCCATCATAAGTATGTGGTTTATCTGCACCCATGGCCCACTCCAGAATTTTCTCCTTGTAACTCCAGTCCTCTGAATCGCACCCAAATTGGAGACCTAAAAACAATATTGGGCACATACTCCAAGAGTTACAAAGAGACCAGAAGTAGAAAATGAAGGGTTTAGAAGTCAATCAGGGAAATCAGCCTTCCTACTGGGAAGGAGTCATGGGTTTTGGTGGATGAGAGGCTGGATATGACCCAGCAATTTACACTCACAGCCCAGAGACCCAACCATGTCCTGGGCTGCATCCAAAGCACTGTGGGCAGCAGGGTGAGAGAGGGGATTCTGCCCCTCTGCTCAGCTCTGGTGAGACCCCACTGAGTGCTGTATCCAGCCCTGGAGCCCCCAGCACAGGTAGGACATGGAGCTGTTGGAGTGAGTGCAGAGAAGGGCTGTGAAGGTGATCAGAGGGCTGGAGGAGCTCTCCTATGAGGAAATTCTGTGATTCTGTGAAAGGCTAAGAGAGCTGAGGTTGTTCAGCCTGGAGAACAGAAGGCTCCAGGGAGACCTCCCAGCACCTAAAGGAGGCCCACAAGGGAGCTGGAGAGGAGCTCTTTACAAGGGCATGTAGCGATGGGACAAGGGTTAATGAATTAAAACTGAAAGTGGGCAGATTTAGAACAGGTATAAGGATGAAAATCTTTGCAACGAGCTTGGGGAAACGCTGGCACAGGTTGCCCAGGGAGGTGCTGGATGCCCCATCCCTGGAAACATTCAAGGTCAGGTTGGACAGGGCTCTGAGGAACCTAATCTCATGGAAGGTGTCCCTTCTCATTGCAGGGGGTTGGACTAGATGGCCTTTAAAGGTCCTTTCAAACCCAAACTATTCCATGAATATTTACCACAGAGCATCACCTCTATTGACTTTTGTAGCATATCTAGAATAGATCAGGACATTGTGCTGATCTTGCCTCCGTGGTGTTGCTTTTAAGACTCTTGAGAAAAGGAGAAGGAGCAGTAATGCAGCTGCACCTCACTCAGGCTCTTTGATAGTAATTTCCCCAGCAAACCTTTAACGCTTTTACAATAGCTCTGAGTGCCTGTCAGATGAAGGTTTATTATCTGTGTGCTAGGAATTCTAGATATTGTACATTTTATTTGAGAATTTTGGATTCCACAACTGGAAACTGGATTAGTTATCTAAAAGGTAGAATTTTCCTAGGATTCCTAGATTGGGAACTGGATACAGAGGAACTTGGGATATACTCATCAAGTGCAAAAAGAATAATTGACAGTCTTGCCATCACTTATTAAAGAAGGTAGTGATTACCTACATCTCACAGTGCTGTTTTTCATAATCTTTATTTTTAAGGACTTAATTGACTATGGAAATCAATGAATAGTGTGTACTGTTATATTCCTGTGCATGCAGCAATCAGTACTGTTCTGATGTAGTTGTGGAAGAATTTGCTATCAGTCTACACTGAGATAAATAGAAGCATTTATAAAACAGCAGTACAGTAATACAGGCAGAAAATCCTTTCTGGATAATCAACCATGCAAATGTAAATACAAAATAAATAGAGACAGGAAGGGATAGCCCAGAATTCTAAGATGAAATGAAATTTTTAAATTTGGAAACCCACCATCATAGGGGATATTTTTATGCTTGAATTGAGGACTTTATTCTTTTGGAGTGAGTTTCCAACGACTTTAAAGGACAAAAAGGTTTTTACATAAGTGAGTAGCAGTAAGAGATGGAACTGCTGCAGTGGCTGTAATGAGAGAACTGTGGCTAAATCGCCTTTGGGCTCTTGGATGACTTTTTCAAAGCCCAACCTTTTCCTTTCAAAGGGGAAAAAAAAAGTTGTACACATTTACGTGGGAATAAGGAAACTCACATAAAGCTCTGTGACTTTTACCTCTGGAGCTCTGAATTCAAATCCTGATTAAGTCACACAATTTTTGGAGGTCGCTCCATGGCCTTTCTGTAAATTGCAAATTGACTCAACAAGCACCCACGTATTCAGTGACATGAGAGAACGGAGAGCCTTCATGGCCCCTCTGCAGGTCCCTGGCTTTGGCAGGACACTGCAGGTGGATCCATGGCATGAACCTCCCCTGAGCAGATCCCCTGCTCAGGAACCTGGAGGAGCAGACAGCTAAGCAGGCAGTATCAGTATCGATGTCAGCTGTTGAGTACAGAAGGGGTAGGGAGAATGATCTGTCCTAAATGATCTGAAAATAACCTATTATCAACAAGCAGAATGGATGAAGAGCAGGGGCTTGGCACAGCAGACTGCAGGATATGTTTGCTGGAAGTCCTGAAGACCTGCTCAGTCTGGGCCTCATGTTTTTAAGAGCCTGCTGGGTCAGTGTATGGCCTGTTCTTTCCCTGCTGCTCTGTATGACCCAGACAGCTTCAGAGCAGACAGAGTGACCTGAGCCACCACTGAAAAAAACCAACTAACTTCTGAGGGAATAGTTTTGAGGGAATTTTTTACATCCTCAAAGTGCAGCACACTCTAGAATGTGAGTTGCTTTATCACTTGGCAGTAATTTAATTTCAATATTTCACTTTTGGTTAACATGTTTTCTCTCTTTTACATATGAAGCCTGGAGAAAGTAAGTGAGGTGGCAAAGCAAGAGTTTTATTGGAGCTTAGATTTTTTCTTTGATGTGAGGATTTCTCTCTGTGCAACTGATGGCTTTAGTGGGAGTTCAGAATCCCTGTATTGCCAAACATGCTGCAGAGATATGTAGCACCCTCCAGTTTTCACAGAAGAACAGAGAAGTCCCTCAGAAAGCACAAAATTACAGGTGGGGTGGGATGATGTATAAATGGTAGCTTCCTGATTATTTTTGTTTCCCCTCCCCTATCTGGCTAGAGAAATTTCCCAGGGGTAGCTGTCCTAACAAAATTTAATATGCTGAGATTTTGTCAGCAAATCCACTCATGGAATAGCTGATTTGCCATGATAATGCACGTCCCTTTGGAACACTACTAGTGCTAATAAAAGTTGCAACTTCATGAAAACAGAAGCCAGTAACACTGCTGGGGTTTTATAAGTGAAGGGAGAGCCTAACTTTTTTTCCTCTCTTGAAAAGTGTGAAGTTAAATGGCCTTTGCCATCTGTGGAAGTTGTACAGTAAACTTGTGTGAAGGCCATTTGAAATCTCAGATTTAACTAGGACACTGCTAAACACATTCAGTTTTTCCCCTCTAGTGCTGAACAGGGTGTTGATGCTGGGTTGGTGGTTGGGCTTGATATTTAGAGGCCTTTTCCAACCTTAATAGTTCTGTGATTCCCTACCTCTTCAGCAAGCACAAACTGCTGTGCTGGAGAAGTATGGGATCAGGAGGCATTTTCAATAGAAATAACCTGCAGTGGAAGACAGCTCAGCTCCACCATTGTGTGCCACAGACATTTTGACCTGCTGGTATTTGAAAGCAAGCTGTAATTCTCTTCCTTCCCCTCAGACAGAGACCTTGTATTTTCCATAATGGCTCAGTCTGGTAAAGAACATCAGACTGTAAAAACCAATGTGCACCCAAGCCAAAACCAGATGGAATATGAATGTGGAACTTTACTAACAAATGAAATAGTGCTGTGGAGTTCTGTGGTCATATACTGATAGCTAAAAAACACAGGGGAAGGACTCAGGGACAACGTACAGTCAGTATCAGTCATCTGGGACTAGATAGTTGGAAGTTTGGTCTGTTTCTATGTTTCTCTGACTTTATACAGTCTTTCCCAGCTGATAAAATGTGCATATCCTTGAAAAGGGCCTGTATTTAATGAGTGATGAAAATGTGACTCAGTGCTGCTCTAAAAAATAAGTGTGGCAAATTCTACTGGTAGCAATGCACTTCCCCCAAGCTGTGTGCAGCTACAGCAAATGTGGTGTGCTCCATGTAACAGCAAACTGGCATTCCTATATAATTCTAGAGAAGCTCATGTGAGCTATTTTACATGTTTTCACTTAGCTTACCAAAAGCTTTTAATTAATAAACCACAATTTATGGTTCACCTGGAACAGGGCAGGTGTACTTGAGTGAAGATATTTATAGCTGATTCAACATCTTTGATCTTTGAAGATCTTCAGTCTTTATTAGGAGGGGTGAAGAAGCAACCTCTGCAGGCTCCTTATTCTCAGATCTATCTGCCACCTTCCCCTTCTCTTTTCTGGGCTCATCTCCCATTGCTGCATTTTCTTTGAATCTTTCTCAAGAGTTCTCTGTTGCAAATTTATCTTGATGTTTCTGTTGTCCTCATCAAGGCAGTCCTTTCTCAGTTAATAGCTCCATTTAGCTCCTGCAGAGAATTCTGTCCAAATTGCCAGTGTTTCTGCCTCAGAGTGGAATTTTAATTTGCTCTTTCCATCACTACAGAGTATACAGAATGATTGGGGAACCAAGCTACACACAGGAGTCCTCTTATTTTTCCTACTGCCCACGTGTGATGAGTCTTGCCTACATTCTTCATTTTTATCCTACCCTATACAGACTGTATAGCAGAATAACCAGACTGGAGCATTCTCTGCCCTGGTACATGATCCCTGTGCCCTTGTCTTCACCCAGCTCTGTCTTGCCTTTCTCATGAATACCCTGAAAAAACATTACAGTTGTTTAAATGTACCTACAGAACATACACAGAATTTGTAGAATTCCATAGTTGAGGTAACACAGTAAGTAGAGCCTTAAAAGTTAGAGCTTAGAGAAAAGAACTCAGCTTAAAATTTCCTTTTGCCTTCAGTACTTCAAAATAAAAGAAATATGATTGTCAAAACAGGACTAGCTGATCAAGTGCTGCTTGTTCCCTTGACTGTCATCCGTTCATCCTGAGCTGGATTGAACTCTCTGGTCTCTCCTTTGCATCCATCTGACAGCACCAGCTACAAAATGTGAACTGTTTAGGAGCAGGTCTAAGGAGTGACTGTGGCTTAGAGTCCCTCTAGGACCATTAGGGTGTTGTTGCTTAGCAAGAAATTCTACCCAGACTGAGAACAAAGACATCTGGAGGCCTTTGCCTGTATTTTAAGCTGTAGTCCCTATGTCCGTAAAAGTAAGTCTAGTTTCTTTTAGTTTTTACATCTTTGCTTATTACAAAGTTTGGAGTTCTTGTAAATTTTACCCCCATCTTTCTCCCTTGAGTCAGTTCTGAGACCTTAAATTCCCACTCCTTTTCACCTGTCCTAAAGACTCAGAACATCTGAAAGACTACTCCAGGACAACAAGATGATAATACCTTTCAAGATGGAAATGCTTAAATGTTTTTGTCATTTTTCAGTTATTATGCACATTGAGCTTCAATTTTCTCCCTAGGAATTTCTGAAAGTAAACTCCTGATCATACATTCCTCCCAGTCCTGTGCTCCAGCCTATTCAAGCAAAGCATTTGTGCATATCAGCTCATTTCCACTGGTAACAATAATATTGACCATTGGCCTCAGTGGAATTATTCATTTGCCTTAAATTAATGTACATGATTGCTGGATTAAAAACCAACCAAGCAAAGACAACTAATTAGATTTTAAATAATGAAGGATCTGCAAGGTGGAATCTGCATCCTTAGCGTGATGATGCACTAAATCCACTTTTTTTGGGTATGTGCTGGGTAATAGGAAATATGATCCTTTCCTTGCTCCTTTGCTGAATGGTGAATTCAGATGAATATATGTTGTGTGTATAGACTTCCTTGAAGTCTATGTGGAGAGCAACCAGGAGTTTATCAAGTAAAAATATGCTTTTTTAATGCCTTTATTGACATGATGTGCAGCAACTTCACACCACTCAGGCTCCAAACCAGCAGATTCAGGCTATGCAGGATTTCAGTGCTAAAGAAACAATCTCACAGGTTT
This sequence comes from Drymodes brunneopygia, assembly GCA_013400955.1. Taxonomy (NCBI): domain Eukaryota; kingdom Metazoa; phylum Chordata; class Aves; order Passeriformes; family Petroicidae; genus Drymodes; species Drymodes brunneopygia. Next base: position 512,044 of record VZTZ01002412.1, read on the forward strand.
GGAAAAAGTGCTTATTGAGCCTATCATACAGAGAAAGTCAATTTTAGTACTGTGTCCCTTGTCAATCTACCTTTAGTTCTGTGTCACCTCATTGGTATCTTTCTGGGGCTTCTTTTAAGCATTTTCAGTTTTGTGAAGTTAGAATTTGTGAATAATAATAAGCAATTTCCTTGTTTAAAGCAGTGAGGTTTACAATACATTTAAAATTGCATAGTTAATATAATTATCACAAGTATTACATTAAAAAGTCCCAGTTATACATAAGCAGTGTGCAGATAAAAACAAAATGTGCAAAATTCATTACCAGAGCTCACAACACTAAATTTCTGCACATACAGTTGGATATTCTTAGGAGCTTCCAGCAATATCATTTTTCTCATTTGGGATGAATGTTTTGTTGTTCATCTCTTTCTACTGATGCAATATATCTAGCATGAAGAAAGGTAGACCTTTCAAAGTTCTGTTTCTTCACTGGGCAGATGTATACAGACACTTAGCAGGAAATTCACCCTATCTTAGATATTTCTGAAGGAGCACATGGATTTATGACATTTTTTGTCATTTTCCCTGGCTGTATGAGTGCAAATAATTTGAGTTGGTGAAGTTCCAGGAACAAAGCAAAGCTTTAATGGTCATGAAGGCAGCATGAAGATGCAATGGAAGCCAAAGAAAATAGTGTAAGAGTAGGAGTACTCTACTTCCTAGGTCACATAACCCTTTTCTGAGATGTAGGGTTTACCTCTTGTCTGTGATATGGATATTTTTTTCTTTAATATTGTCAGCTCAACCATAGCTGTGAAGAGTAAAGTTCCATGCTTTGTTTATTATAATTGGAGTTGCACCCAAATTCTGAGTGAAAAGTATAGCAGAGAACACTTTTCCCTCACAGTGCAAAACAGCATTTCATCCTATAAAAAAAAAAAAGTCAGAATCTAAAGTTTGAGTTCCATGAGGTCATATGTGATTGAAATGCATTCATATAAATATTCATGGGAACAGAAAGAAAGAGGAGGTGGAAAAGGAAAATTTCTGTTTTAATCAAAACCTCTTTGATCAATGATAAATATCCCAATCTCCCATCAATACCTGCATGGCCCTTTATGTTTCCCCTGAGCTCTGCCTGCCAGGAGCCCACCGTGGGATCTTTGATCTGAGCTGAGGAAATGACTTCTACACATCCCAAAAGTTAGGAAGGTGCTTAAGTACTGATCCTGAAAATGATGGTTTTCAAACTAAAGGCTTCAAGCAGGAGGATATATTTAATGGCAATTAAGTGTTATCTCTTCTTTCTGCTATCTCCTGCTCCCAATACTCTCCAATTTTAGATTGTCACAAGAAAGACTTGGTTTCAGCTAGGGATCTTGCTACTGACCATAAGCATTAGTTTTGGCTAGGTTGTTTTCTGAAGCAGTAAATTCCACAGACAGGTTACAGAAAATAGCATTTCTATGCAAAATTTACAAATTTGCTCCCCTTTAATTTTATTAAATATGCTTCTCCTCTCAATGAATGTTACTCTGTGAAAGGTTATACACTTCTTCATAGAATACTACACTTCATTATAGAATACTTGTAGCACTGGCATTTAAAAAAATGTTATCACAACATTCTACAGTCATTAAAAATCAATTAGCAATTTATTCAAGGAACAGAAGCCCAGTCTAGGTGCCCTAACTTACTTTCCATTAAGCTGCAGCTCCCCAGAATTGTGCACTGAATAAGGTAGATTCCATTTTTTCTTCAGCTTGCTGCTTTCCAGTGACAGCTGCCCTTTTCTGATGGATTAAACTTTTCCTGCCACCCTCTGCTGTTTTTGAAAGACATTTAGCACAAAGTGGCAGGGTGTGAGTGTGTGAATTGTAAAGTCAGCAGAATTTAGTGAATTGTGTCTACCCCTCCCATTAAGTGACTGAAAGCCCGTGCTTGGTGATGCTCTAACTGTGTGTTAATAGGTTATATCCTCTGACATTGTCTTTGAGCTGTGGTGTCTGTGTGAGGAATGAGCCACTTGCAAATGTGCCAGGCTATTATCCCTGGGAAAGGAAAAATGACTAAACAAGCAATGCATGAATGTCTCCTGTGGCCTTACCAATGTGACTTCACCTGTGTCTTCTGAAGAACCAGAAGACAAAGGCACAAAGGTCTATTAAGAAAGACTTTTATTCTTTGGCCCCTACTGACTGCTGATAGTAATTGAGATCAGCAGAATACAGGATTAAAAGCCCTGGTGTTATTTCTAGGTGATTACCTGTAGCATTGAGAGAAAAGCCCTTGCTGAAATGCTGTAGGCATGATAGCAATTAAGGATGCTTGGCAAAGAAAGAACTCTTCCAACAGACCTCATATTTGCTGAAATGACCTCTTTTTGTCATGAAGCTGAGTGGTTTCTTTGACAGTACCCAGTGAAGGTAGTATCCCACTTTGCAGATTGGAAAGCTGAGGCATAATGAGCCAAATGATGTCCCCACAGTGCCAGAGAGGGTATGTAGGAAATAATAATGAGAAGGAATCCTTATCTTCAAGATCTCTGAGAGATGATGCATGAATGCTCTGAAATGTGCCAGCTTCCTCACTGTTGAGAATAGAGACATGTAAGTGTTGAGATGTGAGCAGTTAAAGGTCAGGCAGTTTGACTCAGAAAGCAGAATTATTTCCATAAATGTCAATCTGCAGATTTCTGCTGGTCCTGTGCTTCCAGCTGACGTAACAACCGTTCCATACGTGCTAAAGTTGGCATCAGCTTGCAGTCACCTGGACTGGAAGTTATAATTCAGACCTACATTGGTTGATATGAAGGTCTTTGTTCAGAACTGTGAATTTAGAAGATGATCCACCTTTTCTGTTGGGATTCCTAGGGTTAGTGGTGAGCCCTCAGGGAAAAGTGTTGCACTCAGGCACCAGAAAACTGAACTGTGTACCAGTTGTTCATCCTAGAGAGGTGACCTATAACTGAGCCCTCTCCTGTTCACTGGGGCAACAGTACGAAATATATTTTGCAGACCTCATTTTCTGTGCGCAGTAGGATGCACATGGTAGCACTCCTGGTCTTGCTGTTACTGCTTTGAGTAAGTCTATTCCTATTTTCCCCCCCCAACTTTCACCAAACAGCCTATTTCTCTGCATTTCTCCGGCAGCTGTTTTTCAGGAGCAAGCAGTAAACTCACAGTGTTCTGTTTCCTTATTGCAGGAAGGTTTTAACATAATTTACCAAATACTTAATGTTGTATGATCATATAACACACATTGCTCTCACCTGTGCGTTAGTCCCACAGTGTAAGGAATAATCTCACCTGCTGCTAAAGAAAAACAGACATGACAGCACCAAACACAGGGAAGTCCAGCAACAGAGGGGCTCAGCTGTCTGCCAAACACTGACAGTTTCTCTCTGCTTGAGAAGCTCTTGCTGTCTCTGCCCCTCAGCTTCTCTGTTACGTATAGAACTGTGCAATAAAAAGGAGATGAAAAGCTGACCTCTGAAGTTTTCAGTCTGAGAAGTCCCAAATGCTCTGCTGTACCAGAATGCAGGTCTGTTTCACAGGACTAATTTGTGCTGATGCTAGCTGCTACAATTGTTATGCAATTGTGCAGGCATTGGGAATAACAGAGTACACTATATTCTAGTTATATACGTTACCAGTATATGTGCTGGAAGCTTCTTGCCATCTGGAAATTTCTTCATTTCTTCAAGGTTTGTCCTTCTCCTGACATGTCGTGACCTCTGTACCTGGCACCCTGACATATGCTTTTTAGGATTCTCTTGTACCACAGCTTTGAGAAGTTCTACTTTTCCAGCTGAAAAAAAAACCCCAAACTGATGGTAGATAAATACCATGCAGCTGAGGCTTTTTTATCCCCATCTATCATAGTTAGAGGGATGTCAATTCATCATTGTGCCCACAGTGGTAAATTCTTATGGTAGTTTTTCAAAGTCATCCATACTCATTGTGCAGATTGCTTTATATAGATGTTGGTGTTCTTTGTAGGAGAGAGAGGGTTTTAAACCTCATTTCTTTACTTAGTTCTAACTTGGGCATTTACATTTTGCCTTCCTGACTTCCCAGCTGGGATCTCTGGTGAATATTTCCTTCCATCTTTATACTCGATGATGCTTTGTTCTCATTAAAGCCTTGATGTGCAGTAGACACCAGGGATGCTACTTTTTGGTCACATGGGATGGAATTTGGCTTGCAAGTATAAAGAATAATCAGTGTGATTTATAAACTAACTGAAAAATTCTGCAAAACTATAAAAAAGGGAAGATGTTTATTTTGCTTAGGGAATATTAACAGCTCAGGTACTCTTCTGCCCACCAAATGTATTTATCCTGTGAGGATGAAGCTGATGAACTGTTTTCACAGAGGCAGGTTTTGAGCTTATTTTTTAATGAGTCTACTTCAGCTCAGTCACAGCTGAAGGAGCCCTGAGATGGAGTTCTGGATTGGTCCACTGACTGTGGACTATTGCCAGACAAGAACTTCAGTGACTCTACTTTGGAAGAAAAATGGATAATGGACTTCCACCCACAAAGAACTGATTATATCAGTGTTACTCCTCTGCCTTGTCTTGCTGAAGGTCTGAAATTCCTTTCCTGAGTTGTTACGAACCTTGAGTGAGATCACCTCCCCTGAAATGTGTCTCACTGCCCATGTAAGGGAGAATATTTCTTCTGTGGTTCCAACAAATGTTTAGGTTGCAAAGGAAAGAGCATTTTCCTAGAAAGAGAAGACAAAATTTTCAAAAGAGTGGAAAACAAAGAAATGTAGATTGCTTTATGCCTTTAGGTGCTCTAAAGTCTGTAATTTATGTTCATAAATCAATTTAGTGCTCCTGAAAATGTTCACCACCATCTGTTTCTTTAATGATGCTACGTCTGGATCCAAAGATAAGTGTTTATGAAGAGTAAAGAAGGGACTGTGGTATTTTTGATACCATTATGAAAGTGAGATTCTATTAAGGTATCCAGCAACTTCCCAAAATTTTGAACTTTGAAGGAGGCTTCAAGATGAAATTTCATTTATGTACTAGATGCTTTTAGAATATATTCAAGATCTTTTTNCCCACACCTGAAGTTTATTGGGCATATTAAGGAGGTCTGAACTGCCCTGTGCACTTCAGAGTCTGTCATCTGAAATTCTCAGGGCTGATACCTTAAAAATCAACATTAATTAGTCACTGAACAAAGTGTTACTGCTGGAAAGGGCAGTGGCACTCAGCTGTGGAGTTCAGGATGCTGGACCAGACACAGAAGGTGATGAGCTTTGAAGAGCACAACAGTGTTCTTTCCTAAAACTATCATCAAATGGCTTGCCTGGTTCACATTCCAGCAGAAAATATTAGTTTTGTCTACCCGTAATTTATCGTATTTGTCCACCCAGTGTGAGATTTGAAAAATAGATTTCATGTCAGATAACAGCCTTGAATGCTGAAAGTCTTCAGTAACACTTTGAGGTCTGAGTTTTTAACTGTATTTTCCAGTACGTGGGTGAAATGGTCCATAATTAAATGTATACAGAATTGTGAGTACCATTAATTACACTTAAACTAGCACAATTTAGTTGTGATTACATATAAAATCTTAAACACAGATTGAAACCTGGCTAGAAATTAGAGCCACCATCTCACTCTCCAGATGTCAGATTATTGCCAAACAGTTCATCCTTAACCATTATTCATATGGACATTTGTAGATAACTGTTGGAGAATATTAAGTGTTTACAGAATGTTAGAAAATATCTGGTATTGCACATAAAATTGTACAGAAATGNAAACTTTTCCATCTGTTCCTTTGCCTAATCATTTCTGCTTTCCCTCTCTGTCTTCTAACTTTCCTTCATCTTTCCAGATGCAGGACGCTATGGGCTATGAGTTACCATGGGTGTATTTTGTCAGTCTGGTCATCTTTGGATCCTTTTTCGTTCTAAATCTGGTTCTTGGTGTGTTGAGCGGGTAAGCTGACAGTTTTGGTGTCCTTTTTCCAATGCTACAGGGCAAGACTCCATAATAAGGGTTCTTCCCTGTCACCAGGATACTTTCAGAGGGATTAAAAATCTGAATCCAAGGAAGCTTCACTTCAGCTCTGAAATACTTTGACAAAATGTTCAAATGTTGCAAATGACAATACAGGTAACAAAAGCGGTGTTATTCTCTGACAGAGAAATCCAACCTCAGGGCCTTCAAAATTATTTATGTCAGCCTGTCATAAATTTTCAGAAAACTGGCTATTGAAGAATCTTACTGCTGGTGACTTGGGATCTCTTTGGCTGGAGCCTTGCAGTGCTCAGAATCTGAGCTTGTCTCACTAATTATCATTCCACTCTTCCAGGTCAATGATGCCATAGGAAGGGACTGGCCCTGGATCTATTTTGTTACACTAATCATCATAGGGTCATTTTTTGTACTTAACTTGGTTCTCGGTGTGCTTAGCGGGTAAGCAGTACCAGGAAAATGTTTTATTATTGTTTATTTTTAAAAATTTGTATTTCTGTTCCTACTCTCTGGTTACCAAAACAATGGTCAGTGGCGGGTTGATCTCAAGAACCTTAAGGGAAGGCCTAGGCTGCTGCTGTGCCAATAGCAAAATACAGCATTCCTAATAAGATAGAAGGAGCCTTTTGACTAAACCAAAGGAATACAAGACAATTTTTTGTCTGTAACACATTCCTCTACCTGTACTCTGTGGGAAGAGGACAGTGCTGTGCTCTCCTGTGGCAATCCATGCACCATAGAAGGGGATTATAGTAGAATTTCTGGAAAAGCCAGTAGGGCTGAAGGAGGAATGAGAGCATGAGACAAATCCCTTCACATCTGTAGGATGAGATTCCTGCTAAATTTTGTCTCCTCACAGGAGAAACTTCCACTTTATTTAGTATATCTAAAGCACAGCCTACCAGGAGACTGTTTTCCCTGGAGAGAGTCTTGGGTCTTCAGTAAGCCCATCTTCTCTATTGTGCAGATTACAAGCTTGGCATGATGCAGGGAGAAAAGATCATTTCCCTCTGACCTTTTCCAAGGATGAACAGAGAAGGAGGAGAAGTCCTTAAGTGTTTAAACATTCTTAAGGCATGCAGACTTTTAGCTGTGTTTCAGTTCTGCAGTATAACCCTCACTGCAAAGCATCATTTTAGTAGCTTTGATTAAAACAATGGATATTGTCCCCAGTAGCGAAAAACTTTACCGCCCCTGGGGAGCCACATAATTAGAGGAATCAAGCCAGCAAACATTCCCTGCAAGATTAAAAAAAATAAAAAAATCTTCTAGGATTAGGCTTCTAGTTCCATATTTGGGCATAACTGGGGACCTACAGCCATTCTGTGTGCACGGATAAATATGGCATGAGGATTTTTATGTGTCCTCTTCTTGTTTCTAACATCCTGCCTCCTCTGATGAACTCTGAATTAGTTTGATTAGGGCCTCTACCTGTTGTCTGAGTAGGCAGCCCTGAAGTCCCTTGTCTTTTGATCTAATGAGAGGGAAAATGATTCCTGAGCAGGAAAGAGGACTTGAGGCCTCATAGAAATTGAGTCCTTGGTGCTTGGGCCAACAAGATAGGAAGGGCAGTAGTGGGACCTGGGGAAAAGGTCCACCTGTGGCCATCTGGCAAAGAGACAGGTAACAGAAGGTCTGCAGGAGCAGACCTTTTATTTCTATCTTCATGACTCCATTGAAGGAGAAAAGCCACTGTGACAGCTGCTGCAAGGAGAAGGATTTCCATGCAGTAATGGGAGCGTGGAAAAAATCCCCAGTCATGAAGTGTTGGGCAATAGTCTGTGTTTGCATATCTGGAGAGTGATGCTCTGGGATGGTTTTGAAACACACACTCCTCATTCCTCCAGGTGGATACTCTGCCCAGCAGGTAAGGATGCCAGCACTAGTGGGGGATGATGGCCAGCTGACAGGGAAAGGGGTCTGTCCCATCAGAGGTGCACTCAAGGACCATAAAGAACTGTGGTTAAAGATTATGTGGTGTCTGATTGGATAAAAAGTGCCTGTGAGCCCAGCCATGAGGAATGCATAGTAGTGAAGCTGATTTGAATTACCTGGACTTGGATTTGTACCTGTGCATAATTGACAATTGGATTTCCTCTCTCTTTCATTTTCAACTCAAGAAAGTGTTTTGGGGCCTAAATCTTCCACCTCCTGCCATTCTGCTAGACCACCAGAGTCAGTGGTAGGAGATGGAAACAGTCTGTAGAGGGAACTGAAATCAAAGATGAAGTTCACCTTGTTTAAGTCGTGAGTCACTCTTTCTGGCTGTCTTCACACTGTTATGACAGCTGCACTGTTTCTGCAAAAATTTTCCCAACTGGAGAAAAGTAAAAAGAAACTTAAGAATTTGCGTCCATGAAAAAACACAGAAATTATGGGAGAAATGTTCCAAATTTTCTTTGGTCTAAATAAGCAGTTCTTAAACAATTAACTTTCTAAAGCAGTTCTAAATTCTGCTGAGTTACAAAGTGTCTTCACTTTGCAAATTCAGCTTTTTTTCTTAGAGACTTGCTATTGCTATTAGTCTGATCTATGCTGATGATCCACCTGTCTGTTCTAGATATAAAGCAGCATTCCCGGTTATTTTTGAATATCCATTCTGGGCATCTCTGATTTTTTTCCCATTTATCTATTTCAGGAGCTTCAGCAGGCATGTTGCGTAGGTAGACTTTGCAAATGACAGATTAGCTTGGGGGGTTTTTAATCACTTCTGAAAACATAAGTGTAATTAATTGTACTCACAAAGACACCTTGATTGCACCTGCAAAATGAAACGCTGAATTCCGCTCTGCTGAAAGAGCTCTTTTGTAATTTGTTTTTCCTTAGGTATGTCATCCATTCATGGTTCTGGTGAATTTACTAATCGCATACTTGGCTGAATAGCATGTCAGAGGATTTACATGTGGAGCTGTAATCCTGACTCAGCTGAGCACAATATGAAATTCATGTACTCCAAAGGAACATCCAGTCAGCAGATCACACAGCAGACCTCCCCAAGCCCAGGCAAAACAATTACACACCATTGCTCTGAGCAGTGACTAGATGTTGCTTGAGATCAGAGATGTTCACATCTGTGTTATCTGTATCAGTGAATTAGTGAGAGGAAAAAATGGCAGTGTGGGTTCAACCTTCAGATTTGCACACCTAAATCAGCCAAAAAAGCAGTTGCCTAAGGCAATGGAGGGCAGAACAGACCTTTCTTCTGCTTTGAGAAGATCCTGCAAAACACAGTTGGCTGCTTTTGATGCATTCACTGCCAAGAAAGAGGTCAGAGTGAACAGGAGGTTGGCTGTGGTTGTAGCTCCTCCTTGAGCAGTTTTTGTGACCTTTCAGGTATTTTTCCTAATCTTCTGTCCCCTCTTCCAACCCTTTTCGTTCCTTCTCAGGGTGGATGAGATTTGGAGCCTTGTGCTCCATTTTGAGTAGTAAGCAAGAGTTCTGAACTGTTGGAATTCTGCTGTTTTGCTCGCTTTCCATCTCACCTCTAAATGTGAGAAATCTTATCAACAGGAATAACCTAAATTCCATCATCAGGATGGGAAAGAGAAATTTTCTTCTGAAACAGCCCAAGATGCAGAGCTGGGTGTTTATAATCTTGATCCACTCTAACCTCATGCAGAGAAAACATCTCTCCAGAATACTCTGCTCCTTGGTGTTCCCATAGGCAGACATTGCCGTAATTTTCTGGGAGAGGTAAAGCAAAGTGAAACAAACTGAATTGTGGTAAAAACAATCAGGTTCACTCTTATACTGATGTTTTTGGGTTCACTGAAAAGAGACAGATTGCTTGCTAGTTCTGCAAGCCTTTGTTGACCCTGTCCTGCCATGACAGTGCAGCCTTTTTTGAGAAGACAACCTCTAGACTCGAGATGGCACTTCCATCAAAAGCTGATTTGGTCCTTGTCCTGCCTGCTGGAGCTACAGACAGTGACCATTGCCTGCCAGCTGTGCTGGAGGCAGCAGCAACGTGTGCACCTGCCTGCAGTACTGCCTGGGCTGAGGCCACCAGCTCCCTTCCCATGGGATGGAAAATGACCACTGAGAGTAATCCTTGACTGTGAGCTGCATTTGCCCGAGCACAGGCTGCCATTCCACGTGGGAGGTGGTTTGAATTGCAGCAGCGATTTCCTGGGCCACCTGCTCTCAATGGTTTAATGTTAGCAGAGCAGAGAAATCAAGACAATTTAAACCAGTTGTCTGCTTTGGAGAGTCATCTGAGACGTGGAGTATCGTGTTGTACAAAGGGAAGAGATGTGGAATTGCAGGTCATTTACACCAGGCAATCACAGAATTTTCCATTCTGCTAGAAAACTGTAGGTTCACCCCATATCAAAACTGGACCCATTTGTTTTAGATTCTAAAAATAACACTTTACAAGCTAAAAATTGAAATATTGGGATTTGATTTATCAAATAGGCTTAATAAGACATAGATTCAGTCGGTGATTATTTTTTTGAGAGTTAATTCATTAATTTGGATAGAGCACTGTAGCAGACCCAGGGGAAAGGTGTTACTGAAGCAGAAAATATAACCACCACTGATGGATTCTTTCCTAACAATCTTTGCACAGTTCTTATTATTGGAGTTGTTTGTTTCTTTTACACTGTAAATAGTAAAATATCATTCCCAGCATAAGAAAATTTCATTTTTCATTTTTTTCCATGCCTTGAGGCTGAGTTTGGACCCAGAGCTGAAATACCTTCAGTCCAGAGAAGCCAGTGGTTCTCTTCCTCACTTCCACCTTTGTTATCACTCCCTTGGGAGGATCTGAACCCTCAGCAGCATGACAGGGGTGAAGACCACACTGGCATATTTTGTCACATATTTTGGCTAGAAATTAAGGGATCATCCTGCTTTGGTCCTGCTGCAGTACTGGTTTCATGCACAACTCATAATCCTGAAAACCTGATCCAAAACCTGTGAAGTCCATGGAAGTCTCTCAGTGGGTTTTGGAGCAGACAGGAGGAAAGTACCTCACCATCACTGTAAGAAACCCACCTCCATCTCAGTTACTTGAGTAGCAGTCACATGGCACTCACAAAATGAACATTTTGGCTAGGATTTTCATTATCCTAATATTATGCCACCAAAATCAGTGGTAGGTCTCCTATTTATTTTTGCAGGAGCAAACCTAAGACAAACCTTAAGTGTAGTAGCATTTTTTAAAGTCCATTCATTGCTGACAGTCTCCAGCAAAAGTAAAGGATAATGCACTGGGGAGAAAGGGTTTACCTCTCTTTTCTAGAAAGAGTGGCCTGTATTATCTGCTGTGTGTGTCTTGTGTAGTGATCTGCTTCAGCAGATATAAGACTTAATGCTTACTACTCTTGGTCCAGCAATTTTCAGAATCATTAAGCTTACTTTGTAAAATATAAGTGTTAAAACCTGGTTTAGAACCACATGAGTCTCTAAATAAGGGAGGTCAGCATTTCTTGAAAAAAATTATTGCTCTATAGGTGTCTCTGAAAGAGAAGAAGAAACAGCACCACAGCCAAAAGGAAGGCAAAGCCAAGCACCCAGGATCATGACTGAGCAGGAAATCCTTGTTCTTATGTCCCATTTTAAGTCTCTAGATTAATAAGTATTTTCTATTTGAACTTCTGAACTATTCTGATACTCTTTATTAAAAAAAAAAACAAAAAAACCCAAAACCCCCAAGCCTCCCAACAACCTCCAAGGGAAAACCAAAGGAGCAGAAACTGATGTGACTTCTTTAAAGTATCAGTGTGAATCAGTGTCAGAGGTCAGGCAGAAGCAGGTGTCCCCTGAGCATCACTACAAAACAGCTGATGCAAAGCCCACACCTGAAGTTTATTGGGCATATTAAGGAGGTCTGAACTGCCCTGTGCACTTCAGAGTCTGTCATCTGAAATTCTCAGGGCTGATACCTTAAAAATCAACATTAATTAGTCACTGAACAAAGTGTTACTGCTGGAAAGGGCAGTGGCACTCAGCTGTGGAGTTCAGGATGCTGGACCAGACACAGAAGGTGATGAGCTTTGAAG